>JAWDEX010161717.1:0-18333 GCA_035221805.1 Trichilia hirta | reverse complement strand
TAGAATCTAAATTTTTTAGGTGATCTATCCCACCATTATTTGGATAGATGGCGACTCTATTTTTAAATTTTTTTTCATGTCAAATTTTGGATGACGTCAACAATAATCTCTTTTCGTTCATCTAATCCTAACTAAGTTAATTCTTACTGAACTCCTAAACTCGGTCATATATAAACTATTAGTTAATTCTTATTGAACTGGTCACTATAAAGTCTTTGTATGACTTATTAATTCCTAACCAGGGGTATTTTAATTTCAGTTGTTTACTAATGTTTAATTAAAAACTCAAATTTAAACTGAATCAACAGAATCTCAAAATTTTCTATATTAAGTCAATGAATTTTCTCTTATAGCCATTCGCATCTCAACATAAATAATACATTACTAAACTAACTTATGTGCACGAGACATAATTAGTCCCACATTTATACACTATATAAATTATGTGTATCTATGCTACTTAATGATTATAAAGTTTCAAGTTTAAGGAGTAGTTAATACTCTAGTATAATTTTATGATAAATTATTAACAACATACTACCGTGTGATTTATTATATTTTCGATCACGTTTAAAAAATAATTCTTTAGCTATTAATAAATATTAATATTCTAATAATATGACTATCATATCACCCGCACTAATATCATCTAATGATATACACCAGAGACATTCAATGTACTTACTGTGTGATATCAATGCCTAATCGATATTATATATATAAAAAAATTATTTAGATAATTTAATTATCTTGGACAATTTATATGTATATTCTATTATTAATATGTATAGATAGTAGAAGCAATATACACACATGTATTAAAATAATTTTTTTATTAATGTTTATGTACAAAATATATTTAAAATAGTAATTCAATATTATGTGCCCAAAATTGATAACATGAATGGTTTTAAGGCATACAACCAACAAACTTTCACTTGTACTAAAGCCATTTATTATTGTATCTTATACCCATTTTTCAAGATGCCAATCTAGCTGCTTTAATGTTATCGCTTTAGTGAGAGGGTCAGCAATATTCTCTGTTAAAGATATTTTTCTGATCAAAATTTTTTTAACATTAACAAATTTTCTTAATATGTGATATTTTTATTAAATATATTTAGATTTTTAGTGTGTCATTGGTTCCTTAACTTGTACAATAGCACGTATATAATCACATAATACGCTTATTGAATAAGTTATATTAGAAATTATACCCCGTTCAGATACGAACTTACGCATCTAAATTACTTCTTTAACTGTTTTTAAAATTATTACATATTCAAACTTTTACGATTTATCATGTAAAGGTCGTTAAAAATTCAATGGAATCTAAAAATATATATCCAATCTATTCCTCGTGACTTGATAAATATTCTTGCTATGAAAGAGGTTTCCGAGAAAGATCTGAACCGTCAGTATGTTCATTATGCAATCCAGTGGCTGCCATCAACGGTCTTCATGTGAAGACAAAAAGACAGCACTTTTCCGCCTACCAACTTATCACATATGAGGAATAAGGAATTGCATTTTTAAAGTGGAAAAAAACAAGAGTATTGTCTCGCTGTTTTTCCCACTATCATAAGCAATAAAGTGTGCTCTGTGGCTTCTCTGCAAACATCGGTTCCGTTGTCCTGTGAATTTTTTTCAAAGATTGTTGCTTGTTCTTCAGGTTTGTGTTAAGTACCCAAATTCTAGGGTTGCTTGTTCGAAGTTTGCTTCATTTATCTCTTTTTTATCACTTTTTATATTTGAATTGCTTTAGTTAATATAAAATGTTGATAAGAAATTAAAGAAACCAAACTTACTAAACGATTCTTCTGTTTTTTTAAAGATATTTCCTGTTCTTCTTCGAAATTATTTTACTTAGGTCGATTATCGTTTTATTGAAGTTTATAGAAATGTTATCATTTTTAATTATAAAATTTCTAAAAGAAAGAATGAATCAAATTTTTAGGTTTTAAAATTAGGAAATTGCATTTTGATAATTATTTCGCTTTAGTTATTTAGTTTGTTTGAGTAGGATTGAACGAATATTTATTATTATTTTTTTTTTTTCACTTAATCAGTATTTGATAATATTCTCCTTTCAAGATCCTTACCATGTTATTTATTTATTTTAATGTTGCTTCTACGTAGTATGATTTTCTTACTATGTTACCCTCCTAAGATTTTGACTAACGATCAGTATCAGAGTCAAATTCCAAAATTAAAAAATAAACGCAATTAATGAAATTTGAACCCTTACAATTACAAGTTCTAGCAAAGCCTAACTATCAAGCTAACTTATTCTTTTATTATTTGTTTTGTAAGCCATGTTGTATAACCTCTACTAATATTAGATTGATATTGATATATGAAAATTTTAAATAATAATAATATATTAAATATAAACATTTTAACCAACACTAATTTAAATAAATAAATATATTTTTTTATAAAAATATTTAACTTGATTTAACAAATTAATATTTAATTTAATAAAAACTTGGTTGTTAAATTAATAAAAAATTATCATTTTAATATTTATAAAATCATTAATATTTGATTTTACTTTCCAAATCAGTTTATAAAACTTTAAAAAAAAAAAAAATTTATTTAATTTATGTTTGGTTATATAAATTGCTATAGGCTAAAAATCTTCATATTCATTATTATTTTAAAATGTTTATATTCTTCATTGTTTGATATTTTCATATTTATTGTTGTTTGAAATTTTCATCTAGTAATATCAGTATCATATTAACAGAGATTATATAACATGGCTTATAAAATAAGTATTAAAATAATAAGTTGGCTGAATGGTTAAGGATTTTGTTTGAACTGATGATTGTATTTATTTAAATCTCACATTAATTTGAATTTGGATCAAACAAAGATAAAAATGATAAATTAATAAGCGTAAATAGCTTTTTCAAAAGTTTAAAGGGGTAAGTGGTCACTAAACAAAACATTTCAGAGGATGTCTCTTCCTTTCTTTTTTCTATTTTTTTGTTAGCCTCCTATTATTGGTTCATTAAAGTTTGTCTATATTTTGTTATTGCTAACAAATTATTGCATTATGTAATAGTGTAATGTAGTGTTAGGAGGAGAAACTCTTTATACAAACTTATTGTACAAATTAGCGCATAGTATTAGCTCATAAAAATATTAAATTCATGCAATTAATAATAATAATAAATAATATAGATCAAATGAGAATTAATATTATCATTAAACATGAGTTTATACAAAAAAAAAAAAAAAAACTTTTTTTAGTATTACTTTATTGTAAAAGATTTTAAACATTTTATATTTTTAAAGTTATTTTTTTTAGATATTAATGTCCATAATAAATTACCCTCACTAATTTGAATTGATATTTTTTTAAGAAATAAGAAATCCGGCTGTCTTTCAATATTTGATTATGTTTTCACTTATTAATTTATCTTTCTTTCGTATGAGATCCTTAAAACTCAAGAAAACTGAAAATGAGATATTGAGTAAAAATTATTTTGTTTATTTATGTTTGTTTGTTTTTTTTATTTTGATTTTTTACAGTTGATTAGAACTTGGAAGTTGGAGATGCAGATGGAAAATAATGACTTAATAACGGTTGCTTCAATTGAAGAACGAAAAGCATTGATACTTGGCATGGACGAAATATCGGAGCCTCAACCTGAGTGCTGTATTTACAAGGTTCCGAAATATCTCAGCAAAATCAACGAAGAAGCTTACACTCCTCAGGTAATTTCAATAGGCCCTCTTCATCATGGTGAAAAAGAATTAGTTTCTATGGAAAAGCAGAAAATAATATACCAAAGAGAGTTTAGTAAAAGAGTCAGCTCGGAAACAAGGCAGCAACTTATAACATTTATAGCAGAGCATGAACAAAGGATCCGTAATTGTTATGAAGAGATGCCTAAATTTCAAAAGCTCGATTTTATAACCCTGATTTTGTATGATTCAGTCTTTCTTATCGAGCTATTTTTAAGACACTACTATAACGAAAATGACTTCTTCCTCAAAAGAAAAGGAGTAAAAGCTTTTATTCGAGTAGACTTGGGTTTACTCGAAAATCAAATTCCATACTTCGTCCTTGAGGGATTATATGAGTTGGCCTTTCCGAAACCTAATACCCCAAATCAACAGAGCTATTTTCCCTTCCTTTCACTTTGTTTTGCATTCTTATACAATACAGAGTTTAGAATAAAGCCTCCTGACGAAATACAAGTAAAACATTTTGTTGATTTGGGAAGGTATCTTATGACAATTACGTATCCGAAACCATTATTGGAAGAACAAAGTATAGATTTACCATATTCAGCACTCAAGCTGCAAGAATCTGGTGTGAAGTTTAAGGGTGTCAAGGAACATGATGGTTTACTGGGCCTGGAATTTGAGAGGAACAAGTTCTTCATCCCAATCCCATGGTTGAAAGATCATGATGAGTTGCGAATACCATGTATTGAAGTTGCTGATGAGACAGAATCCTTTTTTCGAAATGTGATGGCCTTGGAGCAATGCCATTATCCATTAGAAACCCATGTTTGCAATTATATTAATCTGATGGATAATCTTATCAACTCCAAAGAAGATGTCAATTTGCTTGTAGAAGCTGGAATTCTGACCAATCTAGTGGGCGACAGTGCTAGAATAACGAAGATGTTTAATGACCTTTGCCTACGAATTGATGTAAGCGATTCTTGCTTTAATAACATTGTGAAAGATCTGAAAGAACATTACGAGAATCGTTGGAATCATACCAAGGCAACTTTGAACAGAGTTTATTTTAGCAATTATTGGAGAGGAACTGGAACTATTGCTGCTATTTTGCTGTTATTGCTTACTTTGATACAAACTATTTGTTCGATTTTGCAAGTTGTGGATCTGAAGAAATAATTAATTAATTGTATATTAGAAGAATGAATTTGTGTTTGATAGTTATTGTTGGGATAAGTTATGTGGTTAATTATATATTTTCGGTGTGGAAATGGTGATAATCATCTGCATTTAATGGATCCATTTTTCAACTCCGCTCGGCTTGATACAATCACTTGATTTGATTTTATTTATTTATTTTTTTTTTGGTATTGAATTCACAGAAGAGTAATTAAATGCCACTCGTATGATTTTGAAGAGGTTAGTAATCCGAGTGATTAGAGTCTATGTCATCAAAACGAGTAAGATAAGAGAAGCTACAGAGGTAAACAAAAAAATGAGCACAAATAACATTGTATAAATGATTAATAACAGTTTTAAAAATATATAAGAAAATTTTAGTCTATCAATATTTTTTTGGACCCCTTTTTTTTTATCATCTAATTCAAAAATTTATTTTTCTAATTATTTTAGACAAAAGTATCATCAATTTTATCTTTAGTAACTTTATTTTATTTTATTATATTTTATCTTTTTATCTTTTTTAATTTATATTCAATAAAATAAAATATTATTCACACGAAAATAGATTAATTCACCCATTTTTTGTCTTTTTTCGTTTTTTTCTTCTTTTTATTTTTTTAATTTAAACTCGAAAAACAAATGTTAACCTTCAAAAATATAAACTTGATTAACATTTGTATATATAATTTTAAAAATAAAAAATTAAAAAAATATCGACATAGGCACACACCTGTTGCAATAAAACAAAAATATTATTTTTAATTTTTAAAATTATTCACAAAAAAAATAATAAAACTTGTATTTTTGAGTGAGTAATATTTTTATTTTGTTGAGTTTAAGTTAAAAAAAAAAAAAAAGAGAGATAAAAAGTTAAAATAAGTATAAAAAAGATAAAATATAATAAGACAAAATAGAACTAACAAAATCGGAGGTTTTTTGTTTAAACTAATTAAAAAATAAATTCTAAATTTAGGTTGTCAAAAAAATAAATGAGCTCAAAAAATGGTCAAAAAAATAAAATAATACATATATATATGTATGTGGGAGCGAGGTTCAAATTATTCTACCCAATGGCAAGGTGATGGACATCTCTCGGTGACACAATGCCATCAAGAATCGCATCGTGTAGGTTCCAAATATTTTTTTTTGGGTGTGTGCGCGCGAGCGAGAGAGAGAGAGAGTGAAAGCAATCTAGAACTTAAAAATTTATTTTGAAGAAAAAATGAAAAAAAAAAAAAAGTGACTTATGTCACCTATAAAAGATGTAAAGAAGTTTTAAATATATTCATTTCGCATAACATTAACAGTCACAAAATTTTTCATAAATTTAATGAAGTACAAAATTTACGACTGTTCCATCCCATACAAGGAGTGTAACCAAAATTTTTTTTTAAAAAATATTAATGATAATCGCTCTAAATAAATAAGATTATTGTAAGTAAATTTTGATTTCTAATCTTAAAATTATCACATTCGATAGACGATGAATATTATATTAATTGGTATAAGGTATCGGTTTATCCGTGCAGTTTTTTCTAAATAAAAAAATAAAAACGATTCCCTTTTCTTACTTGGATTCCTCTGAAAATCTTTGTTATGTGAAATATTAGTTACTAAGAGAACTTATTTCCAATAGGAGGACAATGAAAGATTTTTGCTGCTGTTGAATTGAACTTTTTCCATATTGGGCTTTATTCCTATTACTATCCATTCAGGACCAATGACAGATGGCTATCGGCTTGCATTCTTGTGCCTTTAGCCCATTAAAATTTTTATCAACAAATATAAATAAAATTGAGTTAAAATTTTTAACTTAATAATAAACTCAAAAATCTCAATAAGTTTTAAGTATATACTTAAATATTTTTTGTTAACTATCTATATATTATTTATGTATTTATTCAACATAATATGTTAATTCACTTAATTTAAGATGTTTATGCAATATTGTAAGTAAAAAGTAAACATATCGTTAAATTTATATATTTAAATTCAACTTTAATGTATAGGTAGTCAGATTTCGATTAAAAAATTTATAATAGCATTTGTTTTTTTATTAAAAATTATCAAAATTTTGAAAGTGAAGTTTATTTTTGTCAATAAGGTGTACGTAAATTGATAAAAAGAAATTATCCTTTTAATATTCTATTAAACTTTAATTTAATTATTTTTAATTAAATTAAATTTGATGTTACGTAATTTTATCCTATGCTAACTAAAAGACAGTAGCAAATATATTTTTAATAAATTATAATTTAGAGAGTGAAGTAAACCTATAATTTAATATTTGAATCCGATATTTAAAAATTAAATAAATGGATACCTATTACATTAAAAAATGTTACGAACTTAAATACATTATTAATCTCTTCCAATTTTACTTTAAAATCCAGTAATAACGAATTTCAACCCCTCACAAATCTTGTTTGTAATTTTTCTGAGTATTTCCATGCAATAATGTTTTTTGCCTGAGCGTTGATCCTGTGAGATAGTTTCTTGGATCTAAGCAACTCAATCATGGTGGAATAATAAAATACCCGAGGGACAACACATGTCACGAAATCAATGTTTAGGATAGAAATACAACGACACAAAAAAATAAATAAATTGGCCAACAAGCATTTATATTTTTTGGCTCATCAACTAATTAATTTGTCCGCCTTTTCAGAGGAAAATAAAAAAATAAAAAATTAATGTATCTGCAAGTAAAGAGTAAGTTTGAGTAATTAATCGATGTTATTTATCCTAATATTCTTGAAAGAACTACGATGAAAAAATAATATAATTAACTAAACAAATACAGAATAAAAAATGCCAACTTATATTAATTAACAACGTTTTATTTAAACATCAATAATAAATTATTTTAATAAAAAAATTTTGATTGACATAAGATAAATGATTGTAAATATATTATATTTTTAAATTTGATGACACGACACATTTATAATTATTCAATTTAATAGAACAATAATTGTATACAATATTTTTTTTATTCTAATTATAAAAATAATATAAATTAAAAATAAAGTTATTCATGACCTACAAATACAATTTATGTGTAAATATATTTTTGTTATTGTTATTAAATTAATTAATTCTCACACAAAAATTTTTTGTCTTTCAAATATCATGAAAAAGCAAATGATGAATTATCATACATCTTTAAATAAATAATAATTAAAAATCTTGAAAACATTTTAAGTAAACGTGTTTCTATATACAAGGTATTTCAAATGTCATTCAATTTTTTTGTCACATTTGGTTGAAACCCTATAAAGCAATATTAATTCCATTTCCCAATGATTAATATTATTTTATTGATACAATGCTTGTTTTTCTGGTTCCCTTTTCTAGAATGGATAAAACCAATCCAACTTAATGAAAAAAAAAGATAAAACGAAACTCTGGGGCCTATCTCTGCGGCGGCTGCCAATTCATTTCTCAATAGGGGAGGGGAAGGGAAAGCCCACAGAAATTAGAAACTCCTTACAAAAGTGGTGTTGTGCTACAAATTTCTTATTCAATCAAACAATTAATTAATTAGGAAACATCTCTAGCTTTCGACATTTTCTTTTTTTTATGATTTTATTTTTCTCGTTACGATAAATAATATTATTTTATTAATGCAATAGCTCGGCTTGGCTACGTAGGATAGGCTTTGATAGAAAAAAGTGTTTAATTTATTTGTTATTATATATATGTATATATATTTTTATTAAAGGATTTGAACCAGTGTAGACAATTACGTTTTCAAAAAGAAAACTATTGAAGTTTATAATTTATGAAATAAAAATGATATTGGCATACTAGTTTTATATGTTGATTTACTAAAGTGTCAACATATGACATAACAAATAAATATATATAGTTTTTTACAAGATCAAACTATGACAACTTTATTATAATACGAACATTAAATATAGTTATTTTGAAAGATTGAGATATTTTGATGTTACAAATGTAGTTATAATTTAAAATTTATTGAGTTATTTAATTAGTATAAATATTAGGATTGGTTTAGGAGTGAGCTCTTTATATTGTGTACATTCTATCTTTTTTTTTTTTTTAAAAAAAAAAAATAAAACTCGTTGGTTTAAACAATAAAAAAATGCGTGATTTATAAGAAGATTTAAAATGAAGAAGAAAAAAAAAACATTTTTGATTGATTGAAGTTATTATTATAACAGATATGTAATTAAATTAATTAAGAGCTCAAATCAAAATGAATATTGCTTCTACGTTATTTTAAGTTCCTTTCACTTTCACAAATATTTCAATTATTAATTGATTGAAGGGGAAGCCCCAGTCGTTAATTACAGGTTCAAGCAATAATAATAATAATAATAATAATAATAATAATTAGACTAATTTGGAATCATTTATTGGATTTACTTTGCTTGTACTATTATTAATTTTCAAGGTTGATTGAATACCTTATCATTTTTTAACTTAATTAATAAAAAAAATCAATATACAATAAAATATACTAGTTATAGTTGCTAGTTGGTGCAATTAATATAAATATTTTGGAAAATTAATATAAAAATAATTATTTTATGTTATAATTATGTAATAATTAGCAAATTAATTTTTTTTTACTGAAAACAGAGTTCTTTTAATGGCAGAAAATTCGACGTATTTTATATTTGATATTATTTCAACATAAGTTTAAGCTCCATTTTAATTTCAAATGATCTCATTTAGTTAGTAAATCAATCAGTTACGAGTAGAAGCTGGAGTCTTTCATGGTTTGAACAATTCATAAAATTATTAGTAATTACAATAATTCACTATCTCCAATCATCTTTGGACCAAAATTTCTCAATTTGCAAGGTTGACTGATGACAGTAAAATTTTAATTTTTTAACCCAATAAAAAACAGTAAAAGAAATTAATTGTTCAAGAAATAAATAAAAATTATTAAAATATTAATTATCATGCCTTGAGATTAAAGAAAAAAAATTACAAATTATTATTATTATTAGATCTTGAGTATTCAACATAATTAATTAAGTATAATTAATTTTGTAATAACATCATAATTATTGTGCAAATTATTAGCATCACATAAATTGGATTTAATTATACATTTTTTTTACCAATAATATTAAAGATTCAAATTGTAACAGTAGGAATTTTCATGACAATAATATGTTATCATCGTACGTTTTACCTTATTTTATTTTAAAATATATATGATTGTAATTTATAAAATGTAAATTTAACGCAAATCATCATTGTTGAAAAAAAAGAAGATATTTTTGTTGAATCCGTGAATACAGAGAATATTGAACGGAAACGCAATATGTTCATTGTCTGTAGCCTGTTTTCCAGTCAATAACTACAAAAACTGAACTCAAAGGATTCTTCCTTAAAATATGTCGGAAGAAGAAATAGAATCGTTGATTTGTGAAAAGAATTCCATTAATATATAATATAATATAATACATTCCTCTTAATTAGGTAGAATTGGGTGAATCTGGTCTTCATTTCACAAAATCAATAAATGTAGGATTAAAATATGTGAAAAAAATGTGATTGTTTATGAAAAATGTTTGAAATTGAAGTGTCCTTATTTTTAATAATTATTTAAAGACAATTATATTTAAAAATATATTAATTAACTTCTAATTCACAACTACTTCGTGATTTTTTTTTTTTTATATTTCAATTAATTATTTATGTTTTCTTATTACTTTATATTTTAACCTATTGAATTTTCGTAATGAAAAAAATGTGAGCCGAACTTAATTTCATCAAGGCTCTCTCGTTGTATTAATCCTCGGATTTTTATAGCCAATTTTTTGCCGTGCGCTTTTGATTCTAAATCATTTGTGACATCTAATAATAGGTTATATGTATATATATATAGAGAGAGAGATATAGGAAGAAATACAAAGACAATTAATAATATAATTTTTTTGGGTAATTGTTCCTATATGTTACCAAAATATTGCAAAGTAATTTCAGCAGTGACTGTTGGACTGTTCTCAGCGTCGCATGTATCTAGCTTTATTTAATTATGTAAAAAGTAAAGATGTTAGGGTTTATTATCTATTAATTTGGTTTTAATTAAGTCGAGTCATGATTGATGCCTGGTAATTTATTCAATTATTTAATTATCATCATCTGGACTTTGAGGAAATTATGCTGTATTGATTCCATTTGGCAACCTGCGGATTCGGAATTTGAAAACACAAAACCAAAGAAAGAAAATGGGATCAAAGCATTAGTGGAGATGAGAATATTTGTAGTTATATCTAATTTCTTAGCAATACTAAAAACATAAATTTTTATGTGATAGTTAATTTCATTTTTTTTTAAGTTTAAAGAGAGATATAAATTATTTATTACTCACGAAATATTAAACTTTATTTTTTTTATTGATTTGTGTCTCAAGCATATTTTTTAAACTATTGTTTTTTTATTTAAAAAAATATATATAAAACAATTATTTTTTTAATAATTAAATTTATATATAAAATAGTTTAATTTTATGTATAAAAGTAAACTTTAAAGTTTTTACTTAAATCTCTTCATATTTAATTTTAGACAAAAATAAAAATAAAAAAATGTGAAATTAATACGAGAGATAAATAGTTCCTTCTTGCTTTCACAATTAAAAACTAAGCCAATAAATCTATTTTCTTAGAGTCCACTTCTAAGGTTACGGAGAAAATTTTTTATTGAGTTATTATATATGATATTTTATGAAATTATGGAAGTTTTGGATGTTACATATTCACATTGCTTATTTTAATGATTTAAAATGAAATAATATTTTTTGAATGGGTGATGAGAACAATGAAACTTTAAAATTTTTGATGAAATATCTATTAAGACAGTTGGTAAAATTTGCTAATATTAATTATACAAAGATGATAAATATAACTAAAAATAATGAAATTGATTGTGTAAAATCTTTGATATTAAATATCATCCACACTGAAATTGAAAATAAAATTATTTTATATTTACATAATATTTTTCAAAAAAATGCGTAGTATATTTCTGTTTTTTCTTAAAGCAATTATTTATAATTAGAAGATTTGTAAATACATTAAATCATGAATACCCTATAAAACAAGTTTAAAAAGTCATATATAAAAAATATCAGTAAACAACTAATCCCAGTGATCCCATAAACTATTAATATCAAAAAAAATTAAAATTGTTAATTAATGGACAATCAATTCCGGTAATTCCCTGCATATATTTTAAAAGCATGTATGATGTTATAATATTCACATAAGGAAAAGACAATAAAATATTAATTTCAAATTTTGTCTTTTATTGATTCACACAAGACAATCATTTTATCGTCATTGCTGACTAAAATTGACTGTGAAAAACAAGACTAATATATTTCTATAATTTAATTAAATTAATATATTTAAAGAGAATCCAATCAATCCAAATAATAAATAATTAAAATATAATTTTTATCGTATCTTGTACTTAAATCGATGGCCCTCAAGTCATGCAGTATATCTCCAAATTATCATTCTAATACATAAGAATTTAATTATTTAACAAGAATATATAAATTATTGTTTATACGACATAGTTTTTTTTTATTAATTAAAAATATATATCATCAGCATAAATTGTTTATGCATACTGTTACATATACAAATTCTGTTATATAAATTTGTTGATATGTAACATTTTTGCTTTTTTAATACGAAACTAAATTTTATTAAAATTAGTAAGCCAAGCCAGGCTAGGACTGGCGCCGCGCCAAAGGAAAGCAGTTCGAAGACCAACGTTTTCCATAGATCTGATTTCATTTCTTTTTGACAGAAACAGATTTATTATTCATGGAGTGAAAAAACAGGAAGTGTATTTTCAGAAAACAAAATCCCACGCACACGCATACGCAGCATAGTCAACAATTTGAAACTCTCCCTCCCAAAAAAACCCAGAAAAACAAACACGTCTTTAAAAACGTTACACATCGACCACCGCCTTCTTACTCAATTTTCTTCTCATTATTTTTAAAAGCGATTTGTTTTCTTTCTCTGCTTTAACATCAAATTATGCCGCAAGTGGATTTCGAAACCCTAGTTTCAGCCTGCGCCCGTGTCTCTTGTGACAAGAAGATCGCATGTGAAACCTTAGCAAACGACGACGCAGATAACAATATTAATAACAATCCAAAGCAGGAAACGGATCAACAGGAGATTCCGACTGATTTCCCGCCGGAATCATTTTGGATTGCGAAAGATGACGAGCTTGACTGGTTTGACCGCAACGCATTCTACGAACGTAAAGAATCTCAAAAAGGGAATTCCAACCCGAATCCGAGTTCAAATTCGCAGAGATTTTCATCCACTTTGAAGTCCAAAGCTTCGTTCTTTGCTTTGCCCAAGTCGCAGAAGACGATTGTTGATACGAAATCCAAGAGAAACTGTAAAAGAGGAAACACCCAGTGGTTCCCGAAACGCATCGGCTCGGCAGGAAAATCGGATTCTACACTGATGGAACCGTCGTCACCGAAAGTTTCTTGCATGGGAAGAGTGAGATCGAAGAGGGATCGGCGTAGATTGAAGAAACGACAAGGGTCCAGTTCTGAATCAGGGTCTTTAAAAGGTAAACCGGAGAGGAAAGAGAAAAACGGTCTATTTTCCAGTTTTCGTATGATTTTCCGGTCCGGTAAGAAAGGAACGGAAACTGAAACTCGACAGCGTCGTAAAGCATCGTCCTTGAGAAAGAGCGAGGAGATGAATACCCGCGATTTTAGAGACCGGTTACCGCGCAGTGATAATCAACCGCGGCGCGTGGAATCGTCGTCGAGAAATAGCGTGTCGAGTGAACCGCGTATGAGTGGCGATGGTGAATCGTTTGGTTTGGGTGGAATGAAGCGGTTCACTTCCGGTCGGAGATCGAATTCGTGGATCGGTGACGTGTCGTGATGTAAGGACTGAGGATTGGGGTTTAGAATGGGCAGGGCAAAATAGATTGTCCCCGAGCTAAGGAAAACTTCGTTGGCGGTGGTGATTGGTATTTGTGGGGTCCACTTTGATTTTGAAATTGTAGTCGGATGGATCAATTAAGGATTTCCCAGCCCGATAAAAAGGTAACTCTATTTTTCGCCTTTTGTTTTTCTTTTTAAGTTCCTTGTCGTAGGTTTTGTGAATATATTACAGAATGCATTTGGAGTGAACGTTTGTAAATTTTTCTTCTAATACTTTTAATAATAAATTTTGAAAGCATATGAGTGTTTACAATTGAAATAAACGAATGAAATTTAATCCCGAAAACCTCAAACTGTATTAAAATGTTCTGAGTTTGTTAATAATTATACGAGGAAAGTATTGAATATTGATAGGAGTACAAATCTTTCCAATTTCTAATTTTTTTCCAAAATTTTCTGACGCAATTGATATGGTAGGTTGTAAAAAGTCCTATCAACCCCTGTTGTTGTGGGCAAAATGGTACAAGATTCCTTTTTTGTTTTTGTATTATTATTATTATTATTATTATTATTATTTTAATGGGTTGGGTCCCCGATAAAGACAATGGTAGTTATTTATTGACCTATTAATAAAGCCATTATTTTAGTGAGTGGGGGACTCATATTGTATGCTCTTCATTTTCAATGAAAATGACTTTCTATATGCTATGGTAAACGATTACTTTCACCCAATGAAGATACATTAGAATGATATCAACATAAAAAGCTGGTCCCTTGATCTTATCAAAAAACCACCCCGTGTTTTCAATTCACACAAAAAATAAAAAGAGTAGCATAAGGTGCATATATATTTACGTTTTTATAATTTTTAATTTACAAATTTATTATAAAAATTAATTATTACCATTGTGATAATGATAATTAAGATAAGATAAAACACTGGTTGAAGTTTGGCAAAAAGTTTCTATCTTGACTCACAGAAAATTGATCTCAAAGCAAATGGGTCCAAATTAAATTTATACAACAAATAAGAATATATAGTATTATTTTACTCAAAAAAATAGATTAAACTCGTTAATAATAAAATAATTTAGATAAATCAATGAAGCAAATGAAATGAAATAATATTTTAACGAATCACGTTATCAAACAAACGATTGGAGCATAGGAACGAGCAACAGTTAAGGGCATAAGATAACTCAGAAAATAAATAAATAAATTTGATAATTAAAATTCTTCTATTCATTTGAATTTGTTCGTTAGCTGTAGTTTAGGTCACCGAAAAATTCTATCCGTCTGCCATTGAGTTGCTGCAATGGCCTATCGTTGTCCTTGCAATCGCGGCACAACGGAGCTCTCAAATCCTCCACCTGCTCCTTTGAAATGGTTCTAACCTGCACAATTTATCATACACTTGTCAAACATTGTTCCTTAATCCATCCATTTGTATTAAGTATGTATGTATGGGCATACAATTCGTTCCGTACCCTTGCAAGTACATTCCAGATGACACTCTCTGAGCATGGAGGAGTGGTTAAAGATCCCATGTATCGGTAATATTCTGTTGGCTGCGTTATCATTTTCTTACCATCCAACACCCCAATATCAACGGTACGCATTTGATGTTCCCCTGTGCACTTCTCCTGACCCAACTTTTTCAAAGGATCCCTTAACTGCATTGAAAATTGAAGGCGGATAAAATATTCATACATGTGGTTCCAACATTAATATTTAACGGGGAATTTCCTTCAACATTGATTAACCTTGTTAACGAGTGGATCTGGTTCGCCAATTTGATAGAGCATTGCAACAACGGCGTAGGAGCTATCATTTGCCTCGTGGAGAAGGTGAAGCTCCGCATCAAACCTGTTGACACAAAAAATGTATTTATAAATTTGTCTTGGTTAACGAAGGGGGTACTTCGAAGAGTATCAAAATTTTTTTAGGGTAGAATTGGACTTGAGGCGCAATAACCATTTATCATACTTTTGTCCATCAATTTGGTGCTCGGCAGGAACATGCCAGTGCATTTGTTTGAAGTTATATTTCTTCCCATTTATCGTCGAGTCTCCAAGATTTCCCTTGTAATGCACCTGCAACCAAAAATTTTCGCATCAAAATTTTACTCTAAACACCGCCATACATATATATTAACTTGAGTGTTTGTTTTAATAAAAATGATTGCGAAAGTTTCGAAACAAACGCCGATAACAACTCCCGAATTCTGAAGGGTAGCATTGGCAGAACAGTAGTCCTCTTTCAAAGCTGTCAAGTTTCCGTTGAGGACTACGTCTTTCCTCATAATGTTTATCGGAGACTGATTTTTCCCCGTTGAGCAGGCAGCATAAATTGGACTGAGGTTTCCCCAGTGTTCAGGACCAGTTGTTCCGGAGTAACTGAAATGCACCACCTCCAATCCTGCATCCAACCAAAAACAAAACAACAAATCTTTTGGATTATTTCTAAAAATTTTACGAGAAATGAGGAAATGAATATTTTACCTTCATCAATGGCAGCTGAAACAAAGCTGAGCAGTAATGAAGTAGCCAGCGCAAAGGCGAAGAGGAATCGAGGGTTCATGCTTGAAGCTTCTTGTTCTAAACCAACAAAATTATTGGAACTTTTTTTTCTCTATCTCTCAAACAGAAATATTAGGTTAAGAATGGGGATTATGTTTAGAGGTAGTCGGTTTATAAGATTTACCAAGCTTGGTTTCTGGTTCTGAATGGATTACTGCTATTTTCAGGCGACAATCTGCTAATTTTAGTTCAATGTTTAAGAAACTATCGACTCAACGTTACCTCCGGATGTATATTGGGTTCAATATTTATACACGCTTACCTAGGCTTTGTAAACTAATTTTAATTAATCGGAAAATATTCTGATAAACATCTGAAACACTTTGTGCTTTATGTTAAATAAAAAATATATATATATATATATACTAATTTTTTTTAACACACACACACATATTAATCATTCTTTCTTTTCAAATGATAAAAAATTATCTTTCTTTTACTAATGAATAAGAGAAAAATGTTGCAGAAAAATGACTTTGTAGAAAATAAATGTTAATTAACGGCCAAATAATGTTAGTTTAAGAAGGGATTTTTAATTAATTTTACCGAGTTTCTCTTGATTTGTAAATGGAGATGTATTTTCTATCTTAAAAATTTGATGTGTTTAGGCTTTAGCATGGGGAAAATATCATTTTACTTTCATCATTATTAGAAGAAAATAATTTAAAATTCTTTCTAGTCACGGAGTAGATTGAATCCTATGTATCTTATATCAGCAATACAATGGCAAAGAACACTTATTTTTATTTAAAATTAAGATAGAACTAATTTTTTTGTAATATTTCTTTTGTTTTATCCTTTTTATTCACATACAAAATTTGTATTATATATATTTATTCGTAAATTACCAAAAAATAAAAATGCACTTTTTTTTTTCTAAAAAAATAATTTTTTTTTATGAAAATAAGAACAGTTTTAGCCAGCAAAAGAGAATAATAATTAATTGAAAGTAAGCGTAGAATGATAAAACCTGAAAATTTGCTCTGATAATGTCTAGTGGTCATCTTTCAAGAATTGGCATGTTCAGTAGTAGAGAGGAAGAAAACGAGCTTGGTCGAATGAAAAAAACTGTATCTAATATAAAGTCGAACGAGTGTATTTAAGGCATTTATTAGGAGGGTTTAAGGAATTAAAATCTGTATTAATTAATAAATTTATTTATTCAGTCCATTCTTAAATTGTTTCTAAACATAATACAGTGTAAAATTTGTGCAAATTTAATATTTAGTAAATGTATGTGTGTCAAATAATAACAATTGAAATTTGATTTTAAATTAAACACTATTAATTGTACTTAATTACAATTAAGATACGTGTTATGAAATTAAATAATTATATATAATACAATCTTGAAATGAGTTAAATCTGTTTCAATACATTTTATTTCTTAGCCTACCATCAAGTGTTATCATAACGTCAAAAGATGTGAATAATATTTAGGTGACATACGAAGTTTGGAACTCAAACTTTTTGCCCGTTTGATGAACGATTTAGTTTATTTATTGTAATACAAACACACACAAATAAATAAATAAATAAATAAATAAATAAATAAATAAATAAATAAAGATTAACTAATGAATTCTGGTTAATTTATAAAATTTATCAAGTAATACAAGAAATTTAAAGTTTAACTCTTTATCAAGTTAAAAGAGGTTCATTCACTTTATATAGTCGAATGGTTCCATCCTGAGAGAGCATTTGTGCTGGTCTTAAATTTGAATTTTTTAGAATACATTCAGGTGTAAAAGCTTGGTGAAGACGAAATTTTATTTTGTATTTGATACTACTGCAGTATGATTTCTGCATATGGTCTTAAGGTTTTAATTAATTCAGGACAGGTGCTTTGTGATATGCGGATACGTACTCCAAAAGCGTGAGTATGTAATCCGTATATGGCCGATCGCTGCAATAATGACTGAGTATAAGAATTTTCTCGTCGTTCAAAAG
>JAWDEX010161697.1:0-18337 GCA_035221805.1 Trichilia hirta | reverse complement strand
TGAACAGAAACATAATACGGTCATAAACATACTCTTATTATTCGATGCCATAGATTTTACTGATTTTAGCCTCAGCAATAATATAGTTTTGTTAATGTTTTCTTTATATCTTGAGAAAATTCAAAACAAAAAAGACAATTTGATGATAAAGATCATTGCCAAACTCCTATGGTAACAAAAAATGCATAAGCATTGCCATCACCATATCTGATAAAGAAACAGGAAAGACCCCGGAAAATTGTATTTCAAAAATCCAACAACCCAAATCTCTCCAGGGAAATAGAGATTCTGATGAAATAAAAATAAGAGAACTGGTCAAACCTTAAGAAACAACTCAACAACTCCGTAAGGATATAATTATGAAGCTCCAATTTGCTGGGATTTGTTAAGGATGACACCCTCGTATTTCACTTGGAACCATTTCATTGCATCCTCCTTTGTAACTCTATGCTGGATTCCAACACATGACTTGCATCTGCGGCGACGGCCTACACGGTATCCAGGGCGTTCAAGAACAACATAGAAGTCCATCCCATAAATACCAGTTGACGGATCATACCTGTGAAAGGAAGATAAAATGAAGCACTTAGATCCAGCATAAACTCGTAATTTCCAATAATAAAGCAGCAACACAGAATCATCATATTGATAAAAACTGGTAGAGCATACATATTAAAAACAACCTATCTTGTCCTCTGACCAGTGGCAATGATCTGGCTATGTCTAACAATTATCAGACTTATCAATCTAGACCTTGCTGTTAATTCAAAACACTATTTCAATTATGCACAGCCTTACCATATATCATAAAAAGATAAAAACCTTCAAATTGGCCTTCAACTCATGCTTATGTTCACATATTTGGCTTCTCCAAAAGTGAAATCATTTTCAGATAACAATACAGAGACAATTTGACTCCAGCACAAGCATAATGCCTACCGAAGGCTTGGCTGGATGTCAAAACTAAACCAATGCTGTGATACTAGTTCAGTATATAGAATCGAATTAAAAATGCTACTGAGAATAACAGATTGGACACAATAGCATCACAGGAATACACCGAAGTGGAATAACCATTCAAATCTCTCAGAAAACTGCAACCAAATAACCCAGCCTTGGCTCATTATACATAGAGTGGAAAATGAATTTCTCAATCGAAGACACATATGAAATAAAATAAAAACGAAAGCTCCTAAAATGAAATGATTCTATGCAACACAATCACACATTATTCATATAACAATAAGATAACAGCAATGAACATGTTAAGAGAAAATAGTTTCAAAGAAACTAACTTGATGCCAAGATCGATGTGCTCCTGAACACCGAAGCCAAAGCATCCGGTATCACTGAAATTTCGCCTCAAGAGCTCGTACTCCTTGACCTTTAAACCGCTCTCCAAAAGCTGCATCGCTTTATCTCCTCTAACAGTCACGTAACACGCAATCTTCTCATTACGCCTGATTCCAAAGGACCTCACAGTGTACCTCGCTATTAACAAAAAGAGTTAAATTTTACTTCTTTGAAAAACTTGAGAAAGAAATTAGCTTACCCTTGGAGAAGACGGGGGTTTGACCACTGAGTTGTTCAAGGACCTTTGCTGCCCGAGTAAGCCGATCGCCGCTTTCACCAACGGAAACGTTCAGGACCAGCTTTTGCACTTTAATTTCCCTCATTGGGTTCGCAAGCTTCTTATCCGACGCCTGATTGATAGAATCATAAGTACAAACACAGAAATCACAGTCAATGAAAGAGAGACACTTTTAGAGGAATCAATCAGCAAAACAGCCCTGTCAAAGAGTTTGAGAGTGAACCATTCTTGCTGCTGGTGGTGCAAATGCTGGATAGAGGGGCGGAGCTCACGCAGAGTCAGAGAGTATCGGCAGCTAATAAAAGATGAGCAATCGATTTATGGTTTTTTTTTTTTTTTGACTAATAAAGTCTTCGATTGACGAAAATGACCTTCAACAAGGAAACAAGGGAGGAAAACAAATTTCCTTTGCCTGGTTCGAACGCGGTTCGGTTAATAATATCCTGACCTCTTATTTTTATGAGCTCACGCAGAGTCATAGAGTTTCGGCAGCTAATAAAAGATGAGCAATCGATTTAGAGTTTTTTTTTTTAAATAATAAAGTCTTCGATTGACGAAAATGACCTTCAACAAGGAAACAAAGGAGGAAAACCAATTTCCGTTGCCTGGTTCGAATTCGGTTCGGTTAATAACATCCTGACCTTTTATTTTTATGTTTTCTAGAGTATGAATATAAGTTGTCCATTTTTGCTCCCCCATTGAAATTATTAAATTACACTTATAATACTAAACTTTGGCATCACAATGTAGGAGCATGTAATCAAAATGGACGATTTCCTAATGCTATGGTGTCTTAACTCAGCTAAAGGGTGGTATAGTTTGCTCGCTTCAGAATCCAACCATTGCCTTCTCTTTTGGGTACACTTCTATGATTCAAAATATCGTTTCTTTATTAATCCATGTAAATTTTTTATTAGAAATTACAATTGAATCTATTTATTAAAAAGAATCAATTCAATACATTTCCTATGAATATATTTATAGATGTTATATTACATTTAAATCTGATTTCATATCAATCTATAATAATTGATTGTTTTTCGTCATGTTGTTGTCAACAAATATCACTATTTTTAATTTTTAATTTTTTAAATCATTTTCACAAGAGATTTTGACCCTTTTTTTTCTAATTCTCAAAAAAAAAAAAAAAAATCTTTATAAAAAATAAAAAATAAAAGGTAAAATCAATATTTTATTTTTTGATTTATTTTAAAGTTGAATACTACAAAAAGAGTAAAAGAGCTCCTCAAAGTCATACAATGAGTTTAAATCTTAATTTATAAATGTTATAAAAGTTATTTATTTACACTTATCCTTCATGCTAATGTAGGTTCCCCATTCCAATAGAAGTGGCTATTAAAGGCTAAGTCATAACAAAATTTCACAAATAATTGGCTCTTCAGTAGATAAGTAGGTTTTGAATCAACCCTTACTCTCCATTTTAATATAGAAAATCAAAGTCAAAATGAGAAATAATATATCTATCCAAAAAAAAATTATAAAGAAAATAGTCTATTTTGTGCTAGCAAGCTGCTTCAATATTTTAGTATTAAAGAATTTCTTAATCATTTTTAATAGGAATTGACAATTTTTTTATTATTTTTATTTAATTGTTATTTAAAAAATTATGAATTTTTATTATAAATAAAATTGAAATATCATTAATAAATTATATTCTTATTCGAGAAATTGTGGAAAATTAGGGATTCGATCGTCGTTTTTCAATGCAATCTAACATTGCACTAATGCACAGAATGTCATTTCATTTCAGTTTTCCACGTATATTCCAAATTGAACTATTGAGAAGCACAAACAGCAAGACACTGATCCAATTTATAAAATTTAACATAATATGATTTAAAAAATGATGAAACTTAACCATCCGACTTCAATATTTTTCTACTGTATTTGCAGCGGGAACTCCTCAAATATGATTGGAATGTGTATCCAATTAACCTTCAACAAAGGGGTAAATTGGGGAGAAAAGTAAACTGTTTTCCCATGGGGCAGCCTATTCAATCTTTGTCCAGCCAAGCCATTGATGGCATTTCTGAATTCTGAAGCCCTTAAATTACATGCCCAAATAGGAAATATCTATTTAGAGCATGATGACCACCACCGCGAATGGATAGTCTGAGCTACTAGGCATACCATGCTATCCAGAATCAAGACAACGTAGGACAACCTTATATTTACATTCTTCTAGAACATATTTACACGAAAAAACCATGGCAACACAAATGAAATTACCAGGCATGCCATCAGGATGTTACAAAATCGCTGCCCGCGCCAACAGCCAGCCCTTTCTGGTGAGCTATTGCCACCAATTAATCTTCTCTCATTCCACTCTTCCATGAATCTGCAGTCCCCCACACCGGTAACATTTTTTGCAGTCTCACCACAAATTTCGCACAATCTGCATAATAAGAAAAATATCAATATGAGCTGTGGATTTTGCCAAAAGGTCATGATCCAAAGCAATCATATGAGCATCCACTTAATGTTTTAAGACAAAAATTATATACTCAGAATACAGAACCTTATCACAGTATCAGTTTGAAACAATTTGTTGATCAAATCAAAAAGCCAAAACACAGTCCGTTTTTTCTTGTTCAATTACAAATTATACCAATCACTTTTAAGATGCAGGAAGCATATGAATGAAGTGCCATAATATCTAATTCCTAAATGTGAAAGAACTTCCAAAAGTGAGACAGAAATAAAGAACTGAAGTGATAGACACTGTCACCAGTATCCACCTGCTAATTAACAAATCCATAATGCCACATCGACATCTTTGTGAGCTTAGCGCAAAATACAGTTTATTGTTACCATATGAATCATATTCTAGTTAATATAAAAAAGGATAGATGCACAAATGCTAAGGCAACTTGAAATGAATGAAATGTTTTTCTTTACTAGCTCCTAAGAAATTGTTACAACAAAATAAAAAGTTTGTAGATGTTGCTTAAAGTTCATCTACGTTTCGATGAAAATAATTATAACAGTAGCATATGGGATTCTCATTGTAAGTGGAGTAAATTTGACAATGTCAAATCCATATACATCCAAGTTGCCTCACAGAGATACAGTGAATCAAGACATACACTCCAAGCTGAAATATTACGTGGCTGTCAAACCTACGGACTATTTCACAGCGACGATGCAGGGTAGACTTGATGCAAGCATTAGTCCGAGTTTAACACAAAATTAAGGCATTCAGTCCACTGAAATTTACCGAAGAGTTTAAACATCCTAAAACCAAGACCACTAAACCATCTTAAAATGAAAAAGAAAAATGATAAAAGTAACTAAATTGGTATTCGTTTATACCATTGATCAACATATTATTCTCGTTCCTGGAAAAATGTACTAGTTAAACAAATAAGACAATTCAAAATAAACAGCATCTTCTAATCACAGAAACAAGTATTTCTCTTTGTGATTATGGGTCCAGCTGAAATTACAAAACAATAATCAACTATATCTTTAAAAACTTCATATTTTGAGGGGAAAAAAATTTGAACTCAACTTTATGTAACGCCAGACACCATAGTCATCACCAATAACAAAACAAGACAAAGAGACTAAGTAAATCTCACATTTTACCCAGCACTTAGAACGTATTTCTCCCAAAACCCTATGGCAAGCACTAAAAAGCTTGATTTTTCACAAAATCAAGAGAGATTTACCTGTTTCCTTTTAGCTTAAACCATGCTTCAGCACAATGGCTATGTGCAATGCCAAGCTCATCTTTACAACCACAACCAAGCCGAATTAGACCAACGGTGTTTGTACTGGTAGAACTAGTTGTAGCCGCATTTTCAGCTGTACTGGTAGAAATATTTGCAGCTGCAGTTTCTGATGATTGCTCGGAATTTAAGTGGCAAATCCTACAAACCCTTTCCCCATCTGAACTCTCCTTAAACTCTTTTCCATCTCCACCACCACATTTCACATCAATTACAAGGGATTTTGACACCTTTCCGTTGAGTTTTTCCACCAATGCCTTACTTGACCCCAATTCATTACTTTTGACTTCTAAACCCCTATTGTCACCACTATGACATGCTGTCTGATCAGAATTTACGACAATAATAGTCTCAAGCTCAACCACATCAACCAAATCACTAGAATTCCAACTGCTTCCTGGATCATTTTGATCCATTCTCTCACCAATTTCTTGTCTATTACAAGTCTCAAATGCATTCCCTACTGCACCCCTTGAAGCCACTTCATCAATTTTTGATCCAAAATCCTCCTTTTCTCCAGCAAAAGCCTTTTTTTGTTCGGAAATCGTAACGGCAGTCTCTGACGTTTTATCAAATTTTGACCCGGAATCCCAGTTTACTCTGCTATTATCTGAACCTCCAACTGAATTTGTCCCAACCCCATTGACCGAATTGCTTGAATTCACACTCATCATTCTGTTTTCTTCACACAAATCGCACCAATTCTCGTATTCTTGTGTGCCTGTGTATCCATTAATCTTATAAAAACTCTCTTTCACAAGAATTCTGAAAAAACTGAACAATAAATACTTCTATAATGCATTTTTATACGAATTTTGGCATATCATAAACAATTTCATACCAGCCTTTTTACTCTTGCAAACAAAATTCTCAAATGAAAAACAAGACAGAATAATACCTAATCAAGAATGCTGCTAATGAGAATCAACAGCAAATTAACACCGACAATAACAAAACCTTTGGCTTTTCTACAATAAACCCAGAAACCAGATCGTCAACTACTCCATTTGTTCACTTCAATAGCACGCAAACAAAAAGTCATCCAATCATACGCCCAGAACAGCGTTGACTCCAAATATTAAAAACCCATTATGTAGGGAAAAAGAAAGATCATTTACAAAACAAAACAATACTGAGAGTCATGTGTCAGAAAGATCTAACGTTGTCCAAAAATAAACAACTACAGGAAGCACTTCCTGTCTTTGTTTCTTCGTATGAAAATAAGCTTAAGTAATGAGGTTAGGTGAAAAAAAACGGAGAGAGAGTTTGAGTGCGAGCGAATCAATAATCAAATATCATTCGTAATTTGGACTTAATAAAATGATAAAAAAAGTAATTTTTAATAAATTGAAGAGGAAGGATAGAATCGCATTAAATACACGTAGTTCCAACATGCTTATCTTGTTCAGTTTGGTTTCTGATTGTTTTCGGCTGGAATACTGCCACTAATAATAATATAGTTATTTTAGGTAACCTTTTGAAACGGTAAAGTTTAGGTGCCGCCGTCAGCGCCGTTACTTACGCAATCCGTGTAGGTGAAAACTGAGCTGTTTTTATTTTTATTCTTAAAATTAATTTTCATGCTGTTATCATCGGTGAGCTGCCTCAAAAACCTATCCGGTCGTTTATGTATTTACCCTACTACCACGTATCTTTAAATTTTTAAGAGCGTAATAGAACATTATAGGCAACATAACTATGCCATGTAAATGACAATTTATAAAACCTCAAACATATCCATAATAATTTATAGACTGATCGGTATCGATCTAAATCTCCGAATTTTTATGATGCTTGCAAAATGTTTGCAGAAACTATTTTATAGATGTCATAAATTTGGTACATTAACTTTTGCTTGATAAAAAAAGGTACAACAATCTCTAATTGGAGCTGCAGTCTAAATTGAGTACGGCGCGAACAGTTGGTGAAAAAGTGGTCGTAATCTAAAGAACATTTGTCCCAACCACAACAAATGCAAGTGGCTTAAAGCCATTTTAGGTGTATATTCAATTCATGAATCTTCTTATCTGGAAATTGGATATACATTCATGGCTAAAACTCCCTTGCCCACATGCAAAGAACAATACAAGAGATTAGCCGCCAGGAAAGTGTCAGCTAATTGGACACGTTATATCCCTCAATTTCCAACTAAAACTATGTGCTAAAGAAAAGAATTAACATTCGGCAGGTATATGCCTTGCCAACCAATGTCAATTATTGGTGGTTTATGGGGACACTTATGCTAATCAATCAGGATAAAGGGGATAATGCTTCAAAAGTCAGCTCCATCTAAAATTTTTACCACTATTTTTGTCTGTGTGTTGCATCAGCAAGCACAAACCCAAAAAACAGAGAAGAATTCTGTGGATAATTTAGGCTTGATAAGATGCAGAACTCATTTACAGTTGAATTTGGAAACTGGATGTAATGATTTTTGTTACCTAGGTCCGGAAAGTTCTATGGCTTCAATGACGAATGATGATCATCGTGAAGATCACTATAATTCCTAGAGAAGCTACAATTCCTTGCTTCACAGTCAATGTTTGTTCCACCTTGTGCTTCTTCAGCTCCTGCCTGCCCAACAAGAATTTCCAGGACTTTCAAGACTTCTGACACCTTTGGTCGAACTGAGTACATTGCAGAGCCAGCTCTACAGCTTTTTCTAGCTCTAACGGATCAAAGCATCCTTTAGATCCCTCTCTACTTGGACTTCCAGCCTCCTCTCCTCATGTGAGGCTCTAACCAGCATAATTATTGTAATATTTACAGACTTGAGAATCGAAAAGGTTATTTCCTGAGTGGCAACACGCAGAATTAACAAACAACAATATATTATTTAGAAATATTTGGCTTTGTCAGATCAGAATATCACAAATTGAGTGATAATTTGAGCAAAGTAACTCAGTTTGAGTGATACTGGAGCTAAAAATGTAAAGGAAAACTACATAGACAACAACAAAATACGTAATAAATTAGGAACTAAGGTTTTGGGGTAGGCATCACTGAGGACTCAATTAAAAAGTAGAGGTGTAGTTGCCTACCCAATCAAAGATCATTCCCTTCTGAACCTGACCATTTCCAGTACCCAAAGCCTTTTGCCCTGTAATAAGTTCCAAAAGTAGTATCCCAAATCCAAAGACATCAGTTTTTTCAGAGGATTATCATGTTGAAAGATATTCGGCAATATGTCCGCACTTCCAGTTACTGCAGTGGCGACAGGTGAATCTCGTTGATCTAACAATTAGCAAGACCAAAATCCCCAACCACAGCTTCAAAACTTTAGTCAAGAAATATGTTTGCAGCTCTGTAAATTATTTTTGGATTACTTTGCTCATGTAAGCACAGAAGTCCAGGGGCAGTCCCTAGGGCAATACGCATCTGCTTGTTCCAGTCCAGAGATGGCTTTGCCTGACGAGCGTCTGCTAAAGAAAATACCAAAAACAGATAACAAAATGTATTTCAATTTCAGCGTGACTAATTGAAAACAGTAGCTAACTTGAATCTCAATATTCAGATGCACAGTTGCAAAATAAGGCAGTTGTTTGATGAACATAAAAACAAACATGTTCCTACATGAACAATAATGCTTTTCAAATGTAAGAATAAACTGAGAATTTATCAAGAAATGCCCAAATTTTTCCTGTTGTACCCTCCAACATCTGAATGCATTTTCACACGACTTGTAAACTTTCTGGGTTATCACATCCCTTCGGGAGGAAACGTATACATTGAAAAACAGATTTTGAAATTAATTCGTGGGATGAGGAAATAATGCTCAACGAAGAGAATGGTGCAAGTTTCAACAGCAGGAGCCCAGTAACATTTTACGTCCATTAGTCTTAGAGAAGTGAAATTTTTAAGAACATATTCCAAAACTAGCCTACATCCTAAATGCTTACCAGACAGCAACATATTACGAATATGAAACTAACCTCTGAAGAGGTCAGCAACACTCCCATTGGGCATATGAGGATAAACAAACAACCTTTCTTCAGGTGTCACGCAGAAGCCATACAAGCGCAAGAGATTTTATGCAAAGCTAAGCCAATCATCTCAACCTCGGTTTGAAACTGCATCTCTCAAGTGAAATTTGGATCTTTCAGCCTTTTAACTGCCACCACAATGCCATTTGGAAGACATCCTTTACATACCACTCCATATCCTCCTTGCCCTAGAATCTTTTTGGGACTAAAACTTCCAGTAGCAACTTGTAATTCACAAAACAAAAACCTCTTCAGATGACCAATATCAATTTCCTAATCTTGCTGCACTGCAAATTACAAATGACTATAATTTATGTCATTGTTTATAATGAAGTAAATGGTTGGCAAAAGAGCAGACGGTTTAGTAAGTACCACATTAAGTAAAAAGAAGACAAGACCCATACCAAAGCACCCAACAAATAAGCAACATCACTTAAAACCACAAATGTGCGACTGATGCCAAAGGAAAAAGAAAGCATCCACTGATGGTGAGCACTGGCTTCTGCAGATTGAAATGGCTTTACAGTTTAAATTATCATTAATAAGCATACACATCATAGAAGCTCATAATATAAAAACGAATTGAAACATGTTGCATGTATATTACCATTTTTGGGTTTAGAAACACATATGCATGTTTGTTAAGAAGCCCAGAGAACTTTGAAATTCTCCAACAAACTGGTTATTGACAAGGTCAAGAGTTTAAAGCTCTAAGAGCATCCCTTCTCAGTTGGGATAGGACCAGATAACTGATCATCGCTCAACAACCTGCATGATGAAAGAAGGAAATCACAAATTTCAACATATAAGAAAAAGAAATTTACTTTCCTCATACGTTAATAGAAAGTTTATAACAAAATATCATATTCATGACTTCTTTAAATTGACCACTTTATTTTTCAATTGCAATACATTTTTATAAATTATTCAGATACGTTAATGTACTTAGAACAGTTATTTCCTAAACAAAATCTTACCATCCCTCATCAAAATTAAGATCATTACTGAACTTCTGAATAATGAAAGCAAGTATACCCCTCATACTGAACATAATACTATACGTTAAATTAATATAGAGATTACGGAAATTCGAGCCATGAGTGCAACTCACATTCCTTAGGTGACTTATGTTCCCAATACCTGGCGAAGGCGTTCCTGACAAGGCCATAATCGCCATTTCACAGCCAAGCAGCGAAACCAGAAAAGAAAATTACACAAGAACTCAGAATGCCTTTCAAACTAAGCCGCAACTAAACTTAAAGAACTCCTGTATAAAATGCTTCCCCAGAATTAAGTGCAATGAAAACTTATAGAGAAACGACGAAACTTTCAGCAGAGCAACTAAATACTTACCCTATTCCAGGTACACGGATAGACAAAGCTGATATCCCAACCGTCCATTGCGCGCAATTCATCTCCCATTTTATTCTTCACAGCCATCAAAGCAAACACTAATCAACACAAAATTATTAAAATAATTGTCATGAACTCACTTACAAGTTTATTCTGATAGATAGATATATATATATATTTTACAATTTTAATAGTCATTTCTTTTTACTTTTATTTATAATTACTAATTTTAATTATAATTTATTTTATCTAATTTTTTATCAAATATAACATATTTAATAATTTAAACAAGTAAAATTCTTAATTTATAATTTATTTATATTTATAATATTTTAAAATTAAATTTATTAATTTAAACTAAATTGATCTCATAATTTATAATATTTTAAAATAAAATTTATCGATTTAAAATTTTAAATTATATATTTGAACAAAAATAATATAAATGAGATAAATTATAATTAAAATTATTAATTAAAAATAAAAATAAATAAGATTAAGTACTCAATATTTTATCCTTACATTAATATATAATAAATTAGTTTTTAAAAATACTTATAAATATAAAATTATAAATAATTTTTTTATGGTATAAAGTATTATATTTGTTTTATATATTTAACGAGTTTAATTCAAATATTTTAAAATATATTTTAAAATTTTTAAATTAATATAATTAATTTTTAAATACTATAAATTATGGATAAATTATAAATTATTATTTCAATTTGGTCTAAATTATTAAATATGTTGTATTTTAAAAAATTTAATGGATAAATTATAATTAAAAATAAATGTGAATAAGGATAAACACTAAAAATTTAAAATATTTTTATTTTTTAAAAAATAACTCAATAATTTATTTTAATAATTTTTTAATGTTATTAAAGATTGTATTTGAAAAATAATTTAATAATTTATCTATTTAAATGAATATTATTTGATATAAATAAATAAATATTTTATTAATTTTATTGAGGAGCTTATATAATAAAAGTTAAAGTATTTATATAATGAAAATTAGAAATTTATATCATAAAATTAATATTTTAATTTTTAATAAAAGAGTGTTGATTACTTTTTATATTATAAAAATATTTATTATAAATATTTTGATAAATATTGTAATATCATGTGTAAATTTAGGATTGGTGGCTTGCAATCACTTTTTTTTTTACTGGCTCATATAAATATTGTATTTCTATTTGGCTATCACACCACTGCGTATATGCACACCAAGGGTCATTTATGTATCTTACACTAAGTTGATTTGATGGGCTACAGGGCTGATGAACATAATTACAATTATAAATAGGGTCTTATCTCAGGGAATAAAAAAATTTGAGTGATAACAATTTTTTACTTTATACATTATGATTTATCCAATTGAGTTATCTTAATTAATTTTAATCAAATCCTTCTTTTAACAAATATTAATTAAACTTTTATTTAATTAATATTAATTAAGTCCTTTAACTCTTTTTTATTTACATCTAAAATAATATTTATAATATATTATTAATGCGATTTTAATATATAAAATATTTTATTTATATTTTTAATTTAATATTTTCACATTATACTATGTTTATATTTACAATTATATTATGCCTATTTTGTAAAACTATCCTTAAAGTTATATTTACAATTATATTACGCTTATTTTGTGCAACTATCCTTAAAATATACTCTGTAATTGCCATAAAAATAAATCTTTCGCATCAAAAAATAAGAATAATACGGACTATTTATTTGATAATAAAAAAGAGATAATCAAAACTTAAAGTTCTGAAATTAATCTTATTAAGTTTAAAGTCTTAAATAATAATAAAATTTTATACAAATCTTAAGTCTCCAATATATGTGTATTTAAATTTTAGTAGTATTATGTTTATTATTATCTATTATTATCTTTACTATTTTATTATTTTTATTATTTTCTTATTATATATCAAGCCTGACACTTTAATATAATTAATTACGATCTAAAATTATAAAAATAAATTAGAATATAAAATTTAAATTTAAAAATTTTAATACATCAAAATCTAAAATTTTGATATAATTTGAACCCAAAATTTTATATAATCATTAAACTAAAACCTAAAATTTTAGATCTATAAAGAATTATATATTTGAACCTAAATTTTCAATTATATGCATGAAGCTTATTATATTTTATTCTTTGTGTGATATATTATTTAATTTTTTCTGTCACTAATTTTAGATACTTTCAAATAATTAGATTAAAATAGCTAATCTTAAAAATCTAAAAATTTTTACTCATGATATTACCGAAATTAACTATCTTTTCTAAGTCCTGAATGCAAAAATATATTTACAAAATCTTGGATAGCAAATACTTTCAAGAGTCATTCTTATAAAATCGTTCAAAGGCTATGATTTTTTTACGTCATCATTTAAATGAGAGCATAAAAGCTCACTATCTCAGTATTAAAAATCTATTGGATCTGTAAAAAATTTTAAAAGAGAGATTTGATTATTAGAAAAATATTTTTCTACCTAGGGCAATGAACGAGTAGATGAACTTAAGATTACAAAATTATAAACTTGTTATTGAGTATAATTCTGCCTTATTTTGTATTGTCTCACAGCTGAAATTATGTGACAAGAAAGTATTTGAATAAAGTATACTGAAAAAAGATATTCTTTACATTTCATACAAGTAATATAGTTTGTAACAACAATATCAAGAATATAAGTTTTAAAAGTAAAGTGAATATTAATATCACTAATAATTATGAATGTGACAAAAATTTTAAGAAGAGGTATGGTTATTACCTTTGCAGTAGTTATAAATTCTTAAGATGGCAAAATAGTAAAAACAAATTTGACCACCAGAAGTGAAATGTTTATAAAAAGTCAAATCCCGATGATAAGTTCAAAAAAAATTTTGATGAGCCATGTAAAAAATTTAGAGAAAAAGGATATTGGTCACTGACTTACAAGACACCAAAAAAAGATAAGAAAAAGAAAGTAGAGATAAATTTTATTGATGATTTAGATCTTATAAATTTTACTCATCTTGATGTCTCTGATTTTTTCATAGATAAAGATAAGAATATTAAATATTTAATTGGTGATAAAAATATTCACATCAATTAAAGTTAACTAAATTTATTGTCTTATGTTCTTTTTTATTACTATTATTATTGTTGTTATTGTTGTATTTCTCCTACTGATTTGATACTTTTATAATTATATGATATGTATTTTTTATTTAATATAAATTTTTTATGTTTATTAAAAGAAAATGAGTCTTAATTGATTATCTCTCTTGAAAAAGAAAAGTGAGAATATGTGCATAGTAGACAATATATCTTCATATATTATCTTATAAGATAAAAAATATGTTTTAAAACTAATAAATATTAAATTGAAGGTAAAAACTATATCAGGTCCTGTAAATCTGATTAAAGGCTCTGAAAAAGCTATAGTCCTATTAGCAAGTAGAACCAAATTATGCATTCAAAATATTTTGTATTTGCTAGTGTTATATACTCTAAAATTGTTCGTGTTGTTGGTTTTGGACACACTGTATTGAATTCTTATAAAATATGTATTGTATACATATTTATTAATAAAGAAATTATTTCAGGTCATATATATATGCTACTTCTTCTATCCAATTATACTAGTGATAGAATATACATGTGAATTATCCAAAATAATTAGATTATCTAAATTATTTTCTACAGATGTAATATTAATTGGATATTAATATTGCAAAGTAGGCACACTAAATATCTTTAGTAAATATTATGAGATGATATAAGTGTGAGTGATATATAGTTATATCATTAAGAGATTCGTGTAGAATAATAATTAGAGAACTATTATTTAAATGTGATCAAAGTATGATAAATCATAGGAATGTATATTATTAATGATTTATTATTGAATTATAAGGGTAGGTTAACTATTCCTTAGATTTTGCACATCATAATTGTCAATTGGTGTAAATACACATAGTTCATATAGTGTATAAATGCAAGACTAATTATATCTTATACACAGAAGTCAGTTTGATCATGTGTTATTTATATCGAAAAGTAAATGACTATCAAAAAGAATTCGTTGACTCGATATAGCAGATTTTGAGGTACCATTAACTTAATAGATTTGAGTTCCCAATCGAATATTAGTAAATGAGTGAAATCAAAGTCTTTAATCAAAATATAAATGTTATATGAAGAGTTCGTATTGACAAGTTCAATTTGTACTAACTGATTGTCTAAATAAGACTGAATTAAGAATTTTGACATTGGTGAGCCTTAATTTGATTAGAATTAGACGAACAAAAAGAGACTATTCACATAAAACTTATAATTAAAAATAAATGTTCGATAAAGATTTTCTTCATTATGATTTAAGAACTATGGCACATTACTAGATGTCAACCATAATTGTTGAGCATTCAAATAGTTCAAAATGAGATTAATGAGATTGATTTCAGCTTAAGCTAACATTATAATGAACTTGAGAGGTCACAACATGAATTTAAGATTATTCTTACTATTAAAGAGAGAAAATAATATCAACAAGAGAGCCAGTACTCTTAGAGATATTATTTAGTTAAAAGTCGCAAATAGTTTATATGTTAAATAGTTTAATAAAAAGAGAACTTAAAAAATTAACCTTATTGTAATTTAAAATAAATTATAATATTTCATAAATATTTAGATATTTAAATAAAATTTAAAATTAATTTATAATTTTTAAAAATTGAAGGGCCTGAATAATATTTTATAGTTAGGGCCTGAATGATATTTTTTAGGTAAAAATCTGAATGATATTTTATAGTCAAAGGGCCTCAATAATAATTTGCTTAAAATTATAAAATAAAAGTAGAACGTCTTTTGCTTCATTCATTCAGTTTTCAACTCCTCTTCTGCTTTCTCTGTTCTTTCTCTCTGGCCAAATAGTAAAAAATCAAAAGTGTTTGATTTCTCAAAGGCATCACATTATTAGTGCTACACTTCGTCAGTAAATAGCTAAAGGTTAGTGATTATAAATTAAATTTGTTTAATTTGCACAAAATATACATACTTTGTTATATTTGCTGCTTTCGCTGTATTTTTGTGATTTGCATCTGATCACACACATACATAGCAGTATTCATGCAAATTTGAAAGAAATTTACTTAATTTTCAAAATATTCGTCGAAACAGATATTACCTTAAGACTTTAAATAAGAATAATATAGAATATCAAGTAAGAAGTGCATATTAGAAAAGTTTTTAGCTTTTACATCTAGATTGTATTATACAATTATTATTTCAATTGAAAATTATACAATAATAAACCAGAAGTTTAGTGATTCAAAATTATTTATGTCATGACATAATCAGTTAGGTCATTTAGAATCAACGATGATGTGTAAAATTATAAAAAATTCTCATGGACAAATTTTATTAAAGAACCAAAAGATTCTTTTATCCAATGAGAATATTTGCAACACTTACAAGAAAAATTAGTGATCAAACTATCCTATTTAAAATTAGTTTTAAGTTTTCATCTTTTTTACAAAAAATTCAAAAAGACATTTAAGAGTTAATAAACTCATCTAATGTACTTTTTTACTATTTTATGATTTTAATTGATGCATCTGATTGATGGTCAGATATATTTTTTTTTATATATATGCAATATTGCATTTGCTAGATTACTTAAACAAATTACTAAGTTAAAAGCATAATTTTTTTATCATCTAATCAAGACTATACATCTAAATAATACCGATAAATTTACTTCTAAAATATTTGATAACTTCTGTACATCAGTGGATATTAATATAGAACATCTTGTCTTACATGTTTATACACAAAATAAACTAGTTGATTCTCTTATTAAGTGAATTCAGGTGATTTTTTGAACTCTTTTATTACATACTCAATTACCAATTTTTACATGAGAACATATTGTTTTATATGCTACATTATTAATTTAACTTAGACTTACTTTTTATCATTAATATTTTTTGTTATAACTTATAACTGCTCATCAATCTGATATATCTCATTTATGCAATTTTGATTATGCTATTTATATTCCTATAACAGCTTCACAATGCACTAAAATGGGACCTCAACTTCGTTTGGGGGTCTATATTAGTTTTAACTCCCATTTTATTATCAAATATTTTAACCTCTTAACAAGTAACTAATTTACTTTATGATTTTCAGATTATCAATTTGATAAAATAGTTTTTTTCGCTATTAAGTGACAAAAAAATGCCACTTAAAGTTAGACTTAAACTTACTTAAAATATAATAACTTTATCTCATTTTAGTCCTCATATTAATTAATGCAAAAATAAAGTACGAAAAATTGTGCAGTTTCAATAAATTACAAACTAATTATCAGATGCTTTTAATGATATATCACAAGTGACCAAATCACATATACTAGTTGTTAATATACTAACTTAGATGATTGTTTCTGAAGAACAACCTAAACAAATAGCAGTAAATAAATCATCTATTATACGCCAGAAGTGTAGTAGATTATTTGGATCAAAAGATACATTTTCACCAAAAAAATTAAAAAATCAGACAATTAAAAATGCTAGTGCTATACCTAAAGCTTCAGAATAATCAACTGTCATAGAAGAGACAAATATGCCTAAATATTTAGTTGTTCCTGAAGATATAAGTGTTTTTGAAGTGATATAATCATTTAAAGATGTACAAGAATTAAAAAATGAAGAAAATTTTATAAATTATTCTTATATATATATAATGTAGGATAGTAATAATATAATTATCGATAATGTATTTTCTTATTCAATAACTATTAAAATTATGAAAGATGATTACGAACCATAAACTATTAATCAATATAGACAAAGACATGATTGGTCTCAATGAAAAAAGTAATTCAAATAGAATTAACTTCTCTTGTCAAATGTAAAGTATTTGAATATGCAGTTCATGAAAGATAGATTTAGCATGACATTCATGCAAGAATCATATAATGGCTAGCATATGCAAATTTTTTTACTTTTTATCTAATCAAACATAGGTATAATGTTAATTTATCAACATAAACACATAACATACTTTGTTTTCTTTGTATGGAATCTAACAAGAAGTTTTCCTCTTGAGTCCAAAGGTATCCTCATACCAACTTGTTGATTATGGTTTCATTTGCATCCATTGGAGACTTAGAATACATATGGCTTTCACAAGCCATTTTTCTTGTTTTCTACACTTAGAAAACATATAGAAGACATCAAGAAAGGCTAAAGAATGATGAAAACATTTATCATTTCTTGCCTTGGCTTTTTCTCTCTATGTTTTTCTTTCTTTTCACTTTGAAAACCTAAAAAAAAAAAATATTTTTCATGGCTTCCAAAACCATTTACCCGTATCTTACCAAGGAAGAAGAAGAAATGTTACATATTTAATTCCATTCATCCAATTTATCATTCCCACATGTACTCCACTCAAATTGAATTTGATTTGTTCAGATATTATTTTAATGAAAGAAAAATAAATGGAATTAATCATGCCTCATGTAATACATATAGCCATACATTCTAAAATGCATTTAATATCTATTAAATTATATTAATGGATAATATCTAATATATTATATATTAATCAAATTAATATATAAATATATTTATATATAAT
>JAWDEX010161676.1:0-18340 GCA_035221805.1 Trichilia hirta | reverse complement strand
TTAATAGGAATGAGGAAGCTGGGAAAGTTGATGGAAACTCTCAAACACCTTTACAAAGTTACTTGAATAAGCATGAACTCTTTACCCTTCAGTTTGCAGAAAGGATGTTGATAAAGAGGGACAACTGGTCTGCTTACAAAGCTGGAATCTATGCAGCATGTCAGGGAGCATGGATCACAGCTAGTTTCATTTTTGGGCAACTGATAATGAAAGTTCAATCTCATATTTGTTGTTGCTGGTTAAAATTTTTATCTCAATTTGCCCATTCTGAAAGGATATTGCAGCGGCTCCTATTACCAACTCATGGCTTCAGCTATGTGGATTTGTTAGAGATGAAAGAATTTGGTAGCATCCTCTCTGAGGATGATTTAAGTCAAATTGGACAAGATGCTTCTGGAATTATGAATGAGCCTGATCATTGTAAAGCTCTTGTTGTGGCTTACCAGAGTCTTAGCTCTGCTGGAAAAACATTAGAAACCACATCCTCTAAAGCTTTTTTTTTCCAAATATGGTTTTTGGCTCTAAGAGCAAAGGTTCTTGAAGCAGTTATTGATGTATTTGGGGTCTTGAACACCATTCCATCCAAACAGAATGACATTAGCAATGATGCACGGATTGGAAAGAGTATGATGGTTGAGAGCCTCAAATTCTTGCAAGAAATCACTCATGTATCTTTTCAGTTGAAGAGGCTATCACAGGAATTTGATCTAATTGCCTCTTCTTTCATTGGGATGGACCCCAAAAGTTCAAATATCATCAAAGCACTTGCTCTAAGTTGTTCGCTTTTGGCTTTTAGTGCTGGATTTGCTCTTTACATTCCAGCCCTATCTGCCTATGAAAACCTAACTTGTGGTCTTGATAGCTCACATAGTACTGCACATGCAATGATAATACAAAATTTAGTTGGGAGATTGTGGAATCTGGATGGTGAGCTGAGTACAAAGCTGTGTATGCTTTTAGAAGTCATTGGACAGTCAAAGAATTGTTTTCACTTGTCACCTAATATTCTGGTATTGGATAATACTTTTGAAGTTAGAGATATCATCAGTGTTTGTAATTATGCTGTTTCCGGCATTTCTTGCTTGCAAAATGAGGGAAGCAATGTGCATGATGATGAGATTCTCTTCAAAGTTACCAAGAATGGCTTGCAGCTTCTGTTGAACATTATTTTGAAATGGATCTCCATTCCTTTCAGGGTTCCCAAGTTCTTCTTCAGAGTAAGGTATGCCATAGAGAATTAATCATAAAATGTTCATTTAAATCTTTAACCTATGATGCTCTTTTTGTTTTCTCATGACAAAGTGGCTGCAATTATATCTTTTTTAAAGCATAATGATGTACGAAATAGGCACCATCTTTGATTTTACAAAGATTTGCACCAACTTGCTGGCCAGCATTAGTAGATAGATCCAACACTAAATTGTCATAAAGTAGCATATTGGCTCAAAAGAACAGAAATTGAGCCCTTGTCTGTTTCTGGCTTTAGGAAACTCAAAGATGACTTCAAATTTGAAATTCACCTAATTGGATGACGCATGCTTCTTATTATAGACTCTTGTGGGACTTACACTTCCATACAACCCTTGTCACTGATTGCACACATATCATCATGATCTTAACCCTTAGTCTTACCAGAAGTCAAATTGTATTCTCCTATTTTTTTTTAATCTAGCAGCATACATATCAATCCATTGTGCTAACGTGAAATAAAAGAAAATAAAGAAAAAACGTAATTATAAAATTAAAAGGTGGTTGATGAAAAAGTTTAGCTTCATTGAACCGTTCAAGTACAGTGAATTCATTATTTTGGTTTTTGATTTATCTTTATTTTGCAGAGTTAGAACGCATACTATGGAGTGGATTGAGTAATAATCTTGGTTGTGTTTGTTTGATTTTTACATTTCTCATTTTTGGGGAGAAAGTAGGAAATGCAGTTTGATTTTGGTTTTCTTTTTCTATTTTAATTACGCTCTAATGTTTCAAACTTCCTATCAAAATTCAGGCCGTGCTTTGGATCCGAGCTCTTTGTCTCTGATGCTGACACAAGAAACCTAGATGGGATATCAATCTCAACAGGCTTTCACTTGTCCCTAAATCTCTGTCTTCAACTGAAAAATGTTCCAACAGACCTTCCTTTCCAACCGACTAAGTTCTACTGCATTCTTCACTGTAATCAAACTCTTGTTTCAGATGGACAAAACAAGCAGCAGCAACTGCCACGGAGTTCTCCACCTTGGGAAAGCAGCATGGTAGAAATTAACGAAAAGCTTTTCTGGTATGTGACAGAGCATACAAAAAAGACCAATAAGGGTAAGCGTCATAGGTATAATGATAATCATGATGGGGTTGCAACAGCATTTGTGCATTTCGAACCTGATTCTCGAGGCCAAGGTTTCTCAACTTGCTTGCTTGATGTTTCAAAGTTTCCAGTAGGTTGTTATTGTATTAAATGGCATAGTTGTTGTATCGACAGTCAAGGTTCTTACTGGAGTCTCCTCCCGTTGAACGCTGATCCTGTATTCACTATACGGCAGTAATTTGGTTGATGATGTTGAGTTGAATTTGCCAGAGCATTTACATTTTCGATATAATCGTAAATTTTCAGTGAAACTAATTAAAAATAAAAATGGATTTTGTTAATTAATGTTCTAGGGGAAGTTGAAAATGCTATGTAGAAAAAAAAAATTAATTAATAAAATTGAGAAAAAAATGCGGAAACGTCATGTCAGAAGTGGGATTTGAACCCAAGCCCTCTCGCGAGGACCAAAACTTGAGTCCGGCTCCTTATACTGCTCTGCCATCCTGGTGAAATTTTGGCGTTGGCTAATTAGTTGTTTTATATAAATTTCCATACTTCATTTCTGAATACTAAAAGAGAATTGTCAGACTTTTATTATTATTTACGAGATTAAAATAAAATTTGTGAAAGTAAAAAATTATAAGTTATATAAAATATGTTACGATAATATATCACATCAATAAACAAATCTTTTTTTTTTTTTTTTTTTGGTGTGTGTGTGTGTGGGGGCGCGCGCGCGTGTTTTGCTGAGGATTGTGTTCTCACAGCAAAATCATCCTCGAGCAAGTCAACCTAAAAGAACACGTTCCAAGAACGACTATAGGAATTTGACTAGAGCTTGAATCTCCCCTTTGAAAGAGAAGGAATAGCAGCACCACACAAGATTGTCTTAAAACTAAAACAAGATCATCTACAATACCAACAAAGGTTAGATGCGCCAGGAGTGACGACTCATTGGCAATATCTCTATAATGATTAAGTCAAGCAAGCACGGTGTGAAGAAAAGAAAAGGAGAGAGGTCTAACAATATTTTGGTAACCTGATGCCTTTCAAGAGCCAAAAAGTCCATTTAGTTGTGTCATTGCCCTTGACTCCTTTATAGCCGTGTGAATAAAAAGAAAGTTTTCGTTACCTTTATCAAGCGTCATTTATTTTGAAAGGTATTTCAAATATGTTCTGATATCTCATTCAAGTGCAATGCACTGTCACCTCTATGATTATCTCAAGTACAACTCCACCTATCATGTCATAACCGTCATTATCGGTGATTAAGTTTAGATAGATATAAACATGCATCGCCCCTAGTCATCGGTGTTTATCTTAATGTACATCTGTGATCACGTAAAAATCGCAAATCGAGAGCGAAAATAATAATTTTAATGAATAAATATATTTTTTATTAATTTATAATCATTAATTTTTAATAATTTATTAATAAAATATAATATTAATAACATAATATCTCTTAAAAATTAAATATTTTTAATTTTTTATTAATTAATTATTCAAAAAAAGAGAAAAAAAATAAAAAAAATTAAACAGTACCAAGCAGAAAATAATTCTCCTTTTTTTTATAATTTTTATGATAAATATTATTAAAATTTTTGATTCTAAAATATTATTCAGATTTTTATTTAAAAAATATTATTTAAACTCTTAATTATAAAATATTATTTAAGTTCTTTAATTTTTAAAAATTATAAATTAATTTTAAATTTTATTTAAATATTTATATATTTATAAAATATTATAATTTATTTTAAATTATAATAAGATCAATTTATTAAACTCTCTTTTTATTAAACAATTAACGTATAAATTATTCACGACTTTTTATCAAATAATATCTCTAAGAGTGTTAGTTTTCTTACGGATATTATTTACTCTCTCTCGTAATAAGGATAATCTCAAATTTGTATTGTGACCTCTCAAGTTCATTATGATGTTAACTATGAAATAAAATTAATTTCATTGATGTCATTTTAAACTATTCGAATGCTTAACGGTTATAGTTGACATCTAGCAATGTGCCATAACCCCTAACTCATAATAAAAAAAAAATCATCGAACCTTTATTCTCAATTATAAATTTTGTGTGAATAATCTCCTTCCGTTCGTCCAATCTCAATTAATTAGGGCTCACGACTGTTAAAATTCTTAATTCAGTTTTATTCAGATATTTCGTCAATACGAACTGAACTTGTCATTACGAACTCTTTGTATGATATTTATGTTTTGATCAAAGACTTTGATTTCAGTCATTTACTAATATCTAACTAGGAACTTAAATCTAAATCGAGTTAAAGGTATCTCGAAATCTATTATATTAAGTCAACAGATTTCTTCTGATAGTCATTTACTTCTCGTATTAAATAATATATGATCAAACCAACTTCTGTATACAAGACATGATTAGTCTCGCATTTATACACCATATAAATCATGTGCATCTATACCGATTGACAACCATGACGTCCAAGGTCTGATAGTAGTTAACACACCCTTATAATTTAATGATGAATTATTGACATTATACATTCGTATGATCCATCATATTTTGATCACATTCAAGTAATTGTTCTCTAACTATTATTTCACACTAATATCCTAATGATATAATTATCATATCACTCGTACTAAAATTATCTGATGATATTCACCGAAAATATTCAATATGTCTACTATGCAATATTAATGCTCAGTTGATATTACGTCTGTAAAAAATAATTTAGATAATTCAATTATCTTAAATGATTTACATGTATATTTTATCGTTAATATGATTGGATAGAAGAATTAATATATTGACATGAATTGAAATACTTTTTTTATTAATAAAATATGCATACAATATATATTCTATGATAATCCAATACAATATACCTAAAATTGACAATGCGAATAATTTTAAAATATATAACACTAACATATCTCTCTCGTAGTTATGATATGCCTCTTGTCACTTAGATGGGCAGCTACGATGAAATGGATATTGACCATCGAGGGTGGCAAATATGACCAAAATTACTTTCTCGTGCACCACAAAACTTGGCGAGACGAATAGGAACAAGGATGTATGTAGGAATTTAAATTCAGGTGAGCTAAAGTTATTTCAATATTATTCTATAAATTTTAATTACACAAAAAAGTACTTTTAAAATATATAATAAGCATTTTTTAATTAAAAAGTATAGTCTATACATATACAATGTCGAAAAATTATTAGAGAGATGCCCTACGATTTTTTAAAGCATTAAATTCATCTATTATTGATAAATTTTCTTTTAATGTAGACAACCATGCAAAAAAATCATCTTTTATTTTGTTACCTCACATTGTATCCTTGTCATAAAACACAAAAAATATTACCATAACCGAATTAATCTATCAATTAAGTGATAGTTCTCTTACTTTTTTTATTTTAAATAAAAATATAAAATGATTTTTATCTTATTAAAATAAAAAATATAATTTATGGAGTTAAATATTCAAATAAACTAATTTAAACTCTCAATTGTCAAAACTGCCTTCTCATTCGATCCTAGAGTGATGACAACCCTAAAAGGAAAATCTCATTTGAAAAGCTCCCCAAATTATTGCACTTGATGACCACCTTGTGGTAAGTGTCCATTGTCTATGTTTGAATTTCTTTGATTTATGAGATATAAATGATCACTACAAACCTTTTGACCAAAATGACGAAAGGGGTATCACAAGAGTTAGTGTGAAATACAAGCAAAGAAGGTAGTTAATATAGTTGTTTGCCTTTTTCTGTTTTATAATTTCTTGAAGATGAAGTGTAGGAAAATGAAAGTAATCTAAAACTCAACGAACAACATCATTGAATGCACAAGCATAAATTCTTTACTTTAGCTTTCTCATTTCTGTTTCTTTTAATCAAACTTTGAACAATTTTACGATAATGTCTTGACATATTTTTTTAAATTCTTTTGTTATAATTTTTAATTTATAAAAACAAAATAAAATTACAACAAGAAATTTAAAATAAAGATAAAAAATTGTCACTAAAATTTTGATAAATTTAACCCATTTAAAACGAATCATAGGAGAATGCTAGCTCAGTCATTTGGATAATGTAACATCTTTTTATTAATGCTTCCTAAAAATCTTTCTAAAAAATTATAGCAATGGTAAGTAAAGCTAGATGAGCCTTACCTATCCAAAAATCTTATACCTTTCTTCCTATTTAATAGCATTCATTTTAATGTACGTATGCCTCTCATTATCATAGGATTGGGAACAGAATCATATAATTATGTTATTGTTTCTTGACTTCGTTAGAATATTATAAGAGTCTTATTGGGTATAAAAGTTATCATACAGTTTATCTATATAAATTGATATATGCTAAAGTACTATATCATTACTACAATCCTTACATTTTTATCGGTGTCAAAAAATTTTGGGAGAATGAAAGAAAATAAAATTACTAAAATTAAAAATAAAAAAAAAAAAAAGAGAAAATGATCGTTACCACAATTCTTACATTTTCTCGATTATTAGGATTTTATTATGGCGTATCAAAAGTATTAATATAAAAATAAAATATATTGATTATATGACTTGGGTTAATAAATAATTAATAGGCATTAGCATTAGGAAATCCGAGGCAATAAAGAGCAACCGTCCTAATTAAGTTAAATTAAAGTACAATATATGACTTCTAGATTTGTTGGTTTAATAAATAATTAACATAAATTTCTTTACTTTGTTTAATTTTATTCTTATTATAATCTTTAATTTTTATCTTGTAATTCATAATTCTTTTATGACGATTCTAAATTTATAAAAGTAAAATGGAAAATTAGGCACTGTAACAGAAAGTTTGAGAATAAAAGCTCTAAATAATAATTATTAATCTAAAAAATTATTTGACAATATTAACAATTAATTTTTTAATAGTTAATAATTAATCTTTAACATTTTTATCCCATAGCAGCTATATGCAAGTGTGACTTAAAAATGATCACCGGACTATAATAATAGACGGAGCATTAAATTAATGTTACCATTGTCAAATAAAAAAATATTAAATATTTATTTAAAAAATTATATATTTTTTTAAATATATATATATATAAATTTTCTTGGTTGCTGAGGTCTATATTTAAAAAATATATATATTTTTAGATAAATAGAAATGATGTCACTATAAACTATTGTATAATTTATAATAAACTCTTATTATTTTTATTACAAATTATTATTTTAATAAGTTTCATAAATTAAAAAAAAAATTATATTTTATATTATTATTTGATTGTGAAAATATGAAGTGTCAAGACAAGAGAAATTAAAATATCAAACAAAGTATATTATGATTTTCTTATTTGTTTTAAATAAATTTTAATATAATTCAAATATAGAAGACATATTCTAAAATAAAAAATGAAAGACGTATTCTGAAATTTTGGACGATAAAGTACATCAATTTCATAATATTTCGGTTATTTTCTAAAATTATTTTATTAATTCCATTCAATATGATACAAGTTTTTGGTAAAACTATATATATTTTATCAATTTTAAATAACATAATTATGTTTTTTTTTTTCGGTTAAATTGCTAAAGTGGATGGATAAGAAAAACATCAAATAATATATTATTTCATTTATAATTTTTGACTGCTTTTCAAAATTGTACGGTCATTTACAACTTTATTTTTGTTTACAAAATATTATTTTGGCAAGGATATAGTACATTCGAATGTATTATACAATTTTTTTTATTAATCCTTTTGTTATAATTCTTAAAATTATTATTATTATTTTATAATTTTTAATTTATAAAAATTCAAAATATAATAAAAGTTAAATATTACAAAATTATTTTATAATTATATTCTTATCCATTTATCTCAAAATTTTAACTATTAGACCCTCAACTTAAGTTTTCTAGGATTAATATTACAATAATTTGACTCAATATTCATTAACATAATTTTTTTAATAAATGCATTAATAATAAAATGTTAATATTAGACTAAAAAAATTGATGGTAATTTTTTTTAAACTCTAATTATATGGTTCTAGAATTGGAATTCATTTGGTTCCTGATAAAATTATTCCCATATTTTCACTATAATTTTATAATTCTCTAACCTTTAATTTTTGTTATATTTTAAAAATTATAAATTATAATACAATTAATTGCGAGAGCTTTGTGAGATTGAATTCACAATAAAAGATAAATTTATTTATTTTTTATTAATATTTAACGTATAATATTTTTATTTCATAAAAAGAACGTGCTGACAGTTGTTGCTCATTTAATTTAAAATCAATTAAGAATTAATTAAGGAAATTAATGAGAAAGTTAAAAGTTATTTAATCAAAACTGAATCATTTTGTTAATTAAATTAATTAATTTCAACCTCCCTCCCTTCCATATGATCTTATTACCAATTATTCTAAAATATATTTTGATTTATTTTTCTTTTCTGAAATTCTCAGCGTTTTGCTTAGGTTAATGGGTCCCAATTCTCATCAAATCAAAGAATTCTAGCTTTACAAGATTTTACCATCAAGGCAACAAAACCATCACATCATATGTCATCAACTCAAGAACTCAGCCAACCCAACGACAAATGTGGCGCCGTCTGATTGATTCTTTCTTCGTAATCATATCATCAATGAAGTCTGCATTTTGGTTACGTTTGGTAAGCTGTATACACCATATACTTTCCCTTTTTAGATTAAAAAATGTAATTATTTTGGATATGTTGTTAAATTTCAGAATTGAAATTCCACAAAAATGTATTGTTTTTAATATTTCTATTTATTTTGTTTCAAGAAATTAGAAAAGAATATTGAATGATTGCTAACGATTGGATTTTTTTGAATTATTTAAAAAAATTTATTTTTCTGTCATTTTTAAAAATATATAGTATGAATAAAATTACACTTTTTTTAATCAACTATTTATTCATTTTAAAAATAATATTGATTGCGTTTAAGAATTATTATTGAAACATATCTTTTTTCCTGGAATAAAATAGAATTTAATAATGCCAAAAATATAATTTCTCATTTTAGTATTATAATATTAGTTATTACATGATTTATATTAGTTATTGTTATTAATTATATTATTTTTTATTTTTATATAATTAATATCATATTTATTAATTTGTCTTTGTATAAAATTATTTTTTTTTTTTATAAAAATAATTTTCATAAAACATCGTCAAACTTTTCAGGGATCACAAAAGTGAGAAGTTGGTAAGGTAACTGCTTACCCTGTTTGGCAGCAAGAAAATTTCAAAGAAAAAGAACTTTCCTTCCTATATATATAGAGAGAGATAGAAAATGAAGCAGCAGGTGTTATTTGTATGATCCAATACGAATATGAAGTCTAAAATTTTGTACCATTTTTCAAGCAATCTTAGTTAGACGTTTCTCTTTCCATGTCTCTCCATTTTCTCCTCTCTCTCTTGAAAATTCTGTATAACTGTTCACCTTCTTTCGTTGTTATCTGAAAAAGTATAGGAAGAGCAAAAGAGAAAGAGAAAGATTAGGAAGAGGAAGTCGAGGATTTCCAAACTCAAAACAATGGCGAGAAGAGCTCTGGTTTTACTTTCTCTGATAACTGGGCTGGCAAGTTTGATCATTGTTCATGTCTATGGAGAAAATTTCCATGATTTCTCAACTGTTCATAGCCGCCATTTTCTGCAAAATATGAGAAAAATGCAAGAAGTTAAGGCTTCTTTGAGAAATCATGTTTTGCTTGCTGCAGTTTCCTCCATTAATTCTCCTTCTCCAAGCCCTGCTCCTTCGCCACAGGTAATGTTTTATGTTTCTACATAAATTATTTTCTGGGTTCAATTATTTTTTAAATGATGATGGTGATGGTGGTGGTGATGATGATGTTGCAGGCCGAATCAGGTCCCCGTGTATATCTAGTTTCATCATACGGCGCGGATCCGACGGGGAAGTCAGACAGTGCAGAAGCAATTCTGCGGGCAATATCTGATGCAGTTAATGGGCCCAGCGAAGGTGTTTTGATGGAGGGAATTGCTAATCTTGGTGGGGCTCAGATTCATCTCGAAGGTGGGACTTACTTGATCAGTAAACCCCTACGGTTGCCGGCCGCAGGCGTAGGGAATCTTATGGTAGGCTTTCAAACACTGTGACTTTTTGAAATTCGATGACTTCTCAATCGATAGAAAAAGTCAGAAGGGCGTTCTAATTTTGATTCTCAATAATCACAGATTCATGGAGGAACTCTCCGAGCCTCAGATAATTTTCCGACAGACGGTTATCTGATTGAATTATCTCAGTCTTCGTTGCCTACCAGCAACGACCAAGATGTAAGCAATACGACGAATGCACAGCTTTCTTCGACATCCTTCAACTACGAATACATAACCCTAAAAGACCTAATGCTGGATTCTAACTACAGAGGGGGCTCTATTTCAGTCATCAATTCGCTTCGGACTAGCATCGATAACTGCTACATTGACCATTTTATCACCAATGGCATTTTGGTCAGAGGTGGGCACGAAACCTATATCCGAAACTCGTTTCTTGGGCAACACGTTACTGCCGGCGGTGATTCAGACGAACGAAGATTCTCAGGCACCGCGATTAACCTGATGGGGAATGACAATGCTGTTACTGATGTTGTCATATTTTCGGCTGCAGTAGGCATAATGGTTTCAGGTCAAGCTAATACTTTTTCCGGGGTCCATTGCTATAACAAAGCTACAGGATTTGGTGGTACAGGAATTTACTTAAAGCTCCCTGGTTTAACACAGACAAGAATAGTGAATTGTTACATGGATTACACTGGGATTGTAGCTGAAGACCCTGTACAACTTCTCATTTCTGACAGTTTTTTCCTTGGAGATGCGTACATCGCGTTGAAATCGATCAACGGAGTTGCAAACGGGGTGACTATTGTCGATAACATGTTTTCCGGAAGCAATAAAGAGGTTTCGATCGTTCAATTGGATCAATCAAATCGAGTTTTCAAGCAAATAGATCAAGTTGTTGTTGATAGAAATAATGTTCGAGGAATGAGGCGAAGGGCAACGGTTGCTAGAGCCTCGATGCAGAGCAATGGGACATCTTGGACGGTTGATTTTAACTCGGTTTTGTTATTCCCTAACCTTATCAAACATGTTCAGTATTCATTCAGTGCTAGTGGTAACTCTTTCCCTAAACATGCTATCCGGAATATGACCGGAAATCGGGTTGTAATAGAGTCGGACTTGGCAGTTCCGGCAAGCGTTTTTGTCACCGTGGATCAAGGAGGGACAAGTTAAATTAGCTGCTGGACAAATTCCTTTGGCGATAACTGTGAATAGGATTCAGTATTTATACATGATCTTCTAGTACTATACATCACTTCATATGCATATGTATTTTCTGAATTTGTATTGGTCAAATATATTCTTTATAGAATAAAGTTTTCAATATATTTATTTATAGTTTGATCCACTCAACCAAATGAAGCAGCACGGTAGTTAGATTTTCTGTTTGAATGTCTAAAACTTCTTCACAGAAAGAAAGATGACCAAATTGGAAAACAATAAGAAACACCAATAACATGACCATGACAACAAATTCATTGGAGAATTCATAGAAGGTTATGAAAAGATGTATTAAAGGAAAAAAAATGTAATATTTATTAGTTGGAATTAACTCTTAAAGTTGAAATTTGGCTTGTTTGAAATAACTGTAGTACATATCTAGAAGGTCTACAGATCCATCGGATGTAGACAATGTGTTTTATTGAACATAAAAGAGCTCTCAACCTGATGGTGATATTGATATTTGAGTTCTAAAACAGAGATTTTGATTATGTGGATATATATAATATATAGTATATACAAATTTTTTTACAAATTAATACGATATTATTGTAAAAAATCATGTATCATATAATTTATTATTTTATTAAAATATAAAATATTTAAAAATTATATAACATTGTCAAATTAATTTGTGTTAGAAGTGGGCATGAATTGTGTCGTTCTAAGAATTCTAAAAATTAAACTAATTTTAAAAAAATAAAAATAAAATTTTATTTTGAATTAAAAGAATTTTATTCTTAAATCCAACCAAAATAAAATTTTAAAAATTAAAAAAAAAATTTAACTAATAAAACTATGTCTTGTATACAAAAATATCGTTAAATTTTTTGAAACTTAAGCATTCGGTTCTTCAAAATTTATTATTGAATTAAATTGACTATTATTTATGATTCAATCCGAATTGACTTAAACAATAAATTTTTATTTTTATTTTTAAAATAAGCTCAAATTTAACCGATCAGACCAGTCCGATTTTCAAAAGCTTGAATTTTCACCCACTTCTTATTTTACTAAGTCATGTTACTGTGCAATCCAAAAGCGGGGGACTCCTCGCTCACAAGTAGAGATTCTACTTTTTTATTCTGAAGTCTAACGATCACAAGGCGACTACTATAACCTATAGTCAATTACGCCATTAAAATCAGAAGAATAAACAAGAACTCGAATTGAATGTTGAGCTAAAATTTGGGTTTTTCTATTTTAGGTGTCTGTTGTTGAGTGTTAGATTTGAGTTGGTGAACTTTCTACTGGCTACTCATTTTGAATTGAATTAAACAACAAGGTGATGTGGTGAGGTAGAAATAACAGAACTTTCAGAGTCATTAAGAAGGGCGTTTATATTTTATTGGTCACAATAAATTATCAGAAAATAATTTCCAAGTCATGATGTGATGATTGATGTCTGCTGAGAATGATAGATTACTTGTCCTGAAAAAATAAAATAAAATAAAATAAAATTTGTGAAATGGGTTTGGATTGAATTCGAAAATTGTTGGACTAGTAATTGGACTGAAACTGTCTAGCTTATCTACTATCTTGCACATGAAATGATGGGCTTTGTCTGCAATAGAGATAACTCTAGCTTTTATCACATCATACACAAAGTTGTTAATTATACTGTCTCAAGCCCACTCAAAAATTTTGGGTTCATTCATACTTCGGTTTAAATTTATGTTGTGATAGGCTTTCAATAATATGTTTGTCATGGGCCATGACCTCATTAAACTTGAGCACGTTGTGTGTGTCATCCCCGCGTTGGAGTCTAGGTTTTTTATTTTTTTTTAATTAGCTAAATATTGCTCAATTTGATTTTTTGATATTAGAGTATTGATGACTTTTAAAAATTTTGATTAATTATTTTATTTATACTTTCGTGTCCATCAGTGTTATGGTCTGTACATATTTAAAATGTAAATTTAGCGTAAACATAAAGTATGATTTAATTTTGTAGGTTGTAGAGGAGATTCGGTCAAACAAGATACATTCGAACGAATTTTTCAAAATAAAGAGTTGGAATATTCGACCAAATTTTGGACAAAAATAACTCAGAAAAACAGGATAAAATTCATATATTATTTATTTTTTTATAATTTATTTTTGTAAATTTAAGTAGGAATATTTTGTTGTCTATTTTATTTACTTTCTTATAATTTACTTTTATGCATTTAAGTGGGGATATTGTATTCCTTATATTATTTATTTTTCTGTAATTTACTTTTACGCACTTAAGTGAGGATATTATATTTTTTATTTTATTAACTTTCTTATAATTTATCTTTACATATTTAAGTGAAGATATTGTGTTTTTTATAGTATTAACTTTCTTATAATTTACTTTTACGCACTTAGGTGGAGATATCGTATTCTCTATATTATTTATTTTTTTGTAATTTACTTTTACGTACTTAAATAGAAATATTGTGTTCCTTATTTTATTTATTTTTTTATAATTTATTTTTATGTATTTAAGTGAGAATATTATATTCCTTATATTATTTACTTTCTTACAATTTATTTTTATGCATTTAAGTGAGAATATTGTGTTTCTTATATTATTTACTTTTCTATAATTTATTTTTATACACTTAAGTGAGGATATTACATTTCCTATATTATTTATTTTTTTACAATTTATTTTATATTTTTTGGTAGAATGTTTATGTCCCTATATATATTTTTTTAATTCATATAAAAAAATCAACTTTTATTTATTTTAGTTTATATAAATTATTATATCATTTAATTTTATATTTTATTAATTATTTTATTTATAAATATTTTTTTACATTTGTCAACATAAAAAAAATTAATCAAGATGGCAGTATATTTTTAATATTCTCCATTCTCTTAGTTAAAATTTTCAATTAATGAAAAGGTTAAAACAGTGAAATATTTTTAATATTTTCTTTTTTTAACACAATATTTTTAAAAAAATTAAGACTGCAAAATATTTTTAATATTCTCTCTTCTCTTAGTAAAATGATAAAAAAGATAAAAATAAAGTAAAAATTAAATTCGATACAAAATTAATAGAGTTTTGTGTATTTCGTGTCTGGCTACGCTTAAATTGTTTTATATTTTAAAATAATTATATTATATCTAAATTTTATATTCTTATTTTCATAAAATACCTATAAATAGTTTCGTTCTAAATTTCTACTATTCTCTTTAAATCAGACTTTTAATTTGCCAATCTCTCAAATTCACAATAGCGTTGTAACATATTTCATTCAATGATGTATCGTCGGCTCCTCTTAATTTCGTTATGTAAATCGATAATTAAATCCCAGAAAGTGTTGGACTTTAAATAAATAGTTAGAAATGCATTTTTTAAAAATTCCTACCACCATGGTTAAGCGATGGACATAAGCTTACAAAATAACATGAAAACTTATGGAAAATTAATAATTTATTTTAAAATTAAATTTAAATAACATTACAGGTGAATTGAAATATTATTATTAAATGAAAATTTTATACAATTTTTTTTTGGAATGCAAATAAAAGATTTTATCAAACCAAAAATTAAACACAGAGCACACCTAAACTTAAGGAAGACAACCGTAACAACAAAACCCAAACGAAATCAAAGAAGACACTAAAAGGAAAGACAAACCCCCGAAGAAACACACCCACAAGATAACAAAATATCCAAGTAATAACTGCAAAAAGAAGAAACACCAATTCGAAGAAACACACTCACAAGGTAACAGAATATTGAAGTAAAATCCCAACAAAATGGGTCAGACTCAATAGCCCTACTCTATGTGTCAGTGACCCAAGCGTCCAAATTTTTATTATAAAATCACAAATTAAATTATTTAATATTATTTTATAAAAAATTTTATTATTTTTATTTATCATATCAAATTATACACGGTTACCTCTATCTTTTACATGTGGTAAAAGTTGAAAAAAAAATATCATAAAAAAATTAAAAAAAATATTATGCATGAAACTCTCTCTTAAATATTAAAGAAAGATTATGAAATTGGTAATAACCAATCGATATATTGGTGATTTTATAATATAGTCTAAATAGCGAATTTAAATTATACTTTGTAGTTTAAATTGAAGCTGCTTCTGATATTTTAATGGATTAAATTAAATTAATTTAATTTTTAAACTACAATATTTGAATATGTTAAAAATTTTATCTTAAATCAATTTAACTTGCACATGCCCACCTATAAATATTACAGAGTCAATTTTTCTAATTATTTAATGAGTGCTATCGATTAATAAAATTAGAAAATCAATACAATTACTATTAATAAATAATGTGAGCTATAGAGTAACCAATGCTGTTATGTCACACCAGTTTGAACATATGAGTTTGTGTAAAAAATTTGTATCTATAATTTATATATCTAACATTATTCTAAATTATTTGAAGTTTGTTTGGATAGACACGGAGGAGCAAAATTTAGCTTGATTGGAATGCGATAAAACAGCATTTTATTTGTCACTTAAAATAATACATTAGATATTTAATGACAATCTATATTAATATTAGGGACATGGTATGCTAATTAAAATGTATACTAAAAAAATTTCCCTAGCCCAAATAAGCAAATATATATACATATATATTAATTATGATATATCAAATAATTATTACTATATAATAAAATTGTAAGATGTCAACTGAAAAAATAAATATTTAAAAAATCTTTCGTGAAAATTGTGAAAAACATAATTTAATAGAAAGCATTTAAAAATTCACAGGAATCTTTCTTTTTGCAATAATATCTTCAATTAATCATCCAAAACGATAAATGTCTAAATGTCTCGTTTTATTTTTTATCATACAAAACTGGTAAAAGAAAACACCCCCCTATTGTATTTGTGTTATGTTACTCATCATTTCTAGTTTTGTTGTTTTGTTTTTTTCGTGCAAGAGTTAATTTTTGAAGTAAATAATAGATTCATTAAAATTTAAAAATAGAGAGAGGGAGGAAGAAATGTTATAACTGACAATACATAATATCTAAAGACATTTTCTCCGTCCAATGTTGACGAACATTATTTGTCAAAGCTTTTGCTAATAAATGAGGAGATAAATTACATATACGAGTAATATTAGAAATTTTAAGTTGTATAACATGTTGGATAGACTTTTTTTTTTCTTAGGTGGATGAAAAATCATTAGAGTAGGTTTTTTATTCCCTCCTTAGTTTTGATTTCTTTGTCATTTTGTTTATTTTTTTTCACTTCTTTTTAACATTGTAATGTTATTAAAAAAAGTGTAGAAGAGAGTAAAAAATTTGAGAGAAAGAAACGTATAAAAAAAGTGAGCAAAAGAAAAGAGAAAAATTTTTATTTTCTTCTCATTATGTAATTTTGATCAAATATCTTTTTTGGAGAAATTAACTATTGAATCAGGCTAAAATTTGATTTGGGAGTTTCTGAGGTCGTGTATTATAATTTGAATGGTGGAGATAGGTTTCTGTGCTTTGTAGAATCAATTTTGAACCATAAATATTGGATGACAACGTGCAGATTTTGTTTCACTATGCAGTCTTCATCAAACTTTTGATCTGGACTTGATAACCATTGGATTATCATGAAATTTGGATAAAATCTTCTTAAAATAATTTGAATGATGGAGATGATATATTATGCACTATAACTTTAATTTTTAGGAAGAAAACAAAAGCTCAATTTTAGGTAAATTCTCTCTATACTTTCGTAATTTGTTGCTCCTTTTGTTATTATTTATTTTTTCTTATTTGGTACTTAATTTGTGGCTATTTGGGAGAACATTTTGTAATACTCTCTTGATATAGTGGAGTTTTCTTTGATGGACTTGTGGTCCCATGTTTTTTATTCTTAATTAAAGGGGTTTTCCACATAAAAATTTCAGTATCTCTTAATTGATAATTTGTGTTGATTAATTTATATTTTTTTGTCTATTATACTTGCTGCTACATATTATTATTGTGCTAGAATTTGCGTACTTATAATATATTTAAGTAAAGAAAAAAATTTGGACTAAGTTTTTATTACATTGTATTATTTGATCTTACATTATTTTAATACTTTATTCCTGACAGAGGGGTATCAAAGCTTGTTGGTTGAATATTTATGATTTTTTTATTTGAATAATGAAGACAAATATTAACAAAATAGTTTGTTTGAATGGTATAATTATCATAAATGAAAGAATAAAATAAAATATTTTTTATTTGTGAAAAAGATTTATTTACCTATGTTTGCTGCACAGAAGTTTATGGCTGGTAAGGATTGAAAATTTGAATATCAGCAAGTTTATGATTATATTAGGCAATGGATTGAAGATAATGTTCTTAATTACATTGTTAATGAGATACATACTAGAATCTTTTTGGATAAACTTGAAATACTATATGCTTTGAAGACTTGCAATAACAAACTATTTTTACTTAAGTAGCCAATGAATTTGAGACACAAAGAGGGCAGTCCTATTTTAGACTATTTGAATAATTTTGAGGGTGTTCTTAATCAGTTGTCTAAAATAGGTGTAAAATTTAATAACGAAATATAAGGTCTTTGATTGCTTAATCCTCTGCCTGATTCTCGAGAAATTTTTCGTGTTTTTTTGACTAAATCTACTCTCAATAGTATGATGACTATGAAATATGTTAAGAGTGGTATTTTGAACAAAGAAGTGATAAGAAGATCTTAGGGCTTATCTTCATCATCTTCATACTCAAATGTTCTAG
>JAWDEX010161666.1:0-18348 GCA_035221805.1 Trichilia hirta | reverse complement strand
AGGGAACAATGTCCCTCTTGAAATCTCTTTCTCGCCGGATTTCATCCAACAGATATACTATTTCTGGAGGTGCTCCCACCTAGAAACGCATCAAATTGGAAAGTTGAGAGGTTAAACGAAGAGCAACGAGGAACATATATATTTTACATAAACTATGGAGTTTTAGCTGTTAATTAAAAATATTTAAAGGTTTTCTACCCCGAGGATCAAAGTTTTCGTGTACGATTCAATAAGCTGATCAAAACTTTGTTTTTATCCAATTCTCTTTCCATTGGAAAGTTTTCTTAGCGAAGCAAAGAAAATATTCTAGACTTTCTCCAGAGGAAAAAATATGTATATGAAATCCTAGATCATAGAAATCAAGACGGGGAAAGAAAAAAGAGAAATCCTCCACCAAGCACGCGGGTGAAAGCTCAAACTTCAAGCACACTGTGAAAAAGAGAGTTTCTGTTGAGCATCAGAAATATAATGAAACGGTCATTAGGTTGGAAGGAATTTAAAGCACTAAGGGAATGAAGAGTACTTCAATTTTCCGCTTCCAGCTCCTGTGTACATGACCAGGACTGACACATGAATTACTTTACAGCAGAAGCGAAATAAATCAAATTTATGACAAGAAAAGAAGGAAAATGAGAAAAAGACCTCAGTTCAAACACCTCCCCAAAAAAAAAGAAAAAAGAAAAAGAAAAAGAAAGACTACTTCCATATCGCCCATTTATTAGCTTGTTTGCACCAGCACCAGATTCTATAGTAAGAAATTAAGAGTTTTGTTAATGACTTCACCTTCTGGCAATCTATATAAGCTTCGAGAAGCCTGGGATAACAAGGGTGAGAAGCGATTTTTGCTTTGATAACAGTGGACATATCTTCTTCTGGTTGAATCCCCGGCGTATTCATTGGAGCTGCTTCCGATATAGCAAAGGCATCAGATAACAACTCATCGGATCCGAACGTGGGCATTTGACCCGGGCAAAGAAGAGCCGAATAGTCATGAGAAGGAAATATCAAATTCTCCAGTGACGTAAGGGACTCATCCGGGTACTCCCCATTGGAGTTAAATCCATACATTTCATCCATGAAAACAAAGATTTTCTCTGCCCTTTGCCTTGTGAAAAAAATAAAAATAAAAACAAAAACAAAATGATTAACGGAAGCAGAAGCAAGCAACAGCTGCTCTTCTCTTTATCGTAATAGCTGCTCTTCTCTTTTCTGTCTTTTCATTTTTTCTCTTTATCGTAAGAAGCTTAGCATAGTTTATAAATAAACTTTCGTTTTTAACTGGAAAATTGGATTTGCTGGAATTTGGATGGACAGAGAAGAACTGGTAATGGCCTTGGGGAGTGTGATTTCGGCTAAAACAAAAGGCCTAAATGATGGGCTGCTGGGCTATTTTGTGTATGCGCCTCATCTGAGTTTCTGTAGAGGCCCTTGCGTCCTGTATTTATGTTGATCGTTTTTTCTTTTAATTTAATAATGAACTGTTTTTTTATTTTTCCTTGAGAGAGAACAGTTTTGTTATTTTTATTCTAATTTTATTATTGTTTTAAAATATAGTTTGTTGATGCTTAGAATTCTTTGAAAAAGAAATTTCAAATACTACTTGTATTTTTTAGCTATTAATGGACTCACAGAATTCGTCTCAAGTAAATAATATCTCCGTAACAACTAGTTTTCAATTATTTGAAAGAAAAAAAAATAAATTAAGAATAATATCTAGTTTTTGACATCTAAACTCAAATACTTAAATTAGGCGGAAGATATAAGAAAAAAGATAATGAAAATATAGTTAAAAAAGGGTGAAAATATATAAATATTGACTCGAGATAAGTGTATTATTGGTTGCTATATCTAACCCTTTTAGCGGTGGAATGGCATTGATATTTATAATAATTGGTGGTGTGTCTTTTCAGACCTTCGTATGTACAATCATAGAAGAATAAGAAGTTAGCGTTTCTTAAAAGAGTTGCGTATTGGAGTTGAATGATGAGTTACTATGTAATCATTGTCTATAAATTTAAGTTAGTAAAACAATTATCTAAATTGTGATTTATACAAAATAAATTATAAATATGATATGACAATTTTGCAATAACCGTGAGACTCATGCATATCCTCTCCTTATCGGCCCTTTTTTTGGTTAAAGTCTGAACATTATCAAGGTTGTCTTTTTTAATTCGAGACTAGTTCTAGTAAGGATGCAGCAAACTCAGTTGGCCTTACAAATCTTGGGTCATCCATTGGGGCTATTTTCCTTATAGAGGTCGATTTTGCAATTCGAATGTTAAAAGGGCAACTGCAACGTCGACAAGGGCTGGCTAAAATAGTAGCCTCAATTTTTACCTCTAGCATAAGTTTTTCAAGCTTTTATAAAAACAAAGTTTCAATAAAAATTTATAACTTATTCTAAGTCTGATGCTAGTACTTATAGCGAGCTCTTTCTGGCTATTAAAGTTATTTATATTTTAAATCCTCCTGTCAGTTGTAGGGTTTATTAACTTTGGCTATGTTATATCATATGCTGTTGATTTTGAAAAGACACTGCACTTAAATGTGCTATTTTATATTTTATAATGGTACCACGAGTCACTTCGAGGGTAAATTATATTAATGTGTTTAAGGTACCTCATCATTGCAGATTAATGTGGTGTAATCAAATCTGTTTAAATCTAATGGATGGAATGGCTTATGTTGTCTCATTGCCTTGAGGTATCTATAAATACCATCTTCTCTTTTTTTTTTTTTTTTTTTCTTATACTTGCTTATATTACTTATGAAAACTCTACTCAAATAAAAATTGACATCATTCAAGCTCTCTCTATATCCTCCAGGTTTATTTTCTCTGCCTCTCATCAATAACAAGTACTTGATTCCTTACCCTTTTCGCATATTTATGTTTTTGTTTTTGGCCTAAGCTTATTTAGAAAAAATTTTCATCCAATAATATAGGCTAGGAAACTATGGAAAAATCTTTGTCCAATAATATAGGCTAGAGCATAGTTTTTGACATTAAAATTGCTATTTTTATAGAAAAATGCAGGAAAGCAAGGGCTGAGTTTCAGGTCGATTTTGATAATCTAAAGCTTGTTCACATGGGAGATAATGGTAAAAAGGTGTGGTCTTGATAGTTGCTAAACCAAAGTCCCGAGCTATCTGTTGACCCAAACATGGTTAGATAGCAAAGTCAATTAAAGTATGCTAAGTTTTTATTTAGATTCTCACATGCCTTTAACCAAAACGCCTATGGGATAATTCTAGCTTTGTTAGATCTAGGAAATAAGTATGTGTGAGAAGAGCATAGAGATTTTGTCCCAGGGTAAGTCTTCCTTTAACGTTACCTCTTTTTAGGTTGCTTTTTACCCCCTTATTAAATCCTTTTTTAACGTGAGTGACCAAGAGTCAACCACTGAATCTACCCTAACTCCTCTAAGAGTTGAGTATAAGGCTAATTTATATCTCTTAATAGTGAGTGAGTAAGATCCTGTACTATACTAATAAGCTTATCATATCGACAAAATCATTAACCTTAAGATTTTTGCGTCAAAAAATATGAAGCTGCCCTTTGCCCGAAAAGACGACCTTTAATAAAGAGTCACTTTGGTCAGAGTCTGACTTTTGCTTTATCCATTATTCGTTTAACCTTTAAAGCATTTTTAAATTCCGTTGTATTAGCTTATCCACAATAATTGGCATATTTTGGCAGAGATGTATATGCTATGGTATTATTATTTTGACAATAAACATTCAGTAAATGAGATAACGTACATCTATACATTAAAAAAAAAAATCATCATTAAGTCTTAAATGGAACTACTTGTAAGACATACCCGAAACATTAACTCCGATAAGAAAAAATTTTTCTAGCAACGAAAATTAGAATGACAAGTGTTCTTTATGTGAGCGAGTAGGATTTTGTTGTCGAGGCTAGCATCCAAATACTTTTAAAGCGACCCACACTTAAACATACCAACCTTACTTGTCTGGGGAACTAGATGAGAAGATGATCACCTTTAGTGACATCACTGATCATCAAAATGAGCTATTTTTCGATTTTTCATTGATGGAGTCAAGTTTAATAGCCTCTCACACCTTTTAAACCATCTTAAATTAACTCAAAAGTGAAAAGGGTAGGAATGACTTTTTTAATCTTACAACTTGCTTATGCATGCTTGCATGCTTTATTTTATGTCTATCCACTGCCTTTTATCAGCCTTTATAGGGATGTTTGGTCGTAAATTTTGAGACTCATTCACGAAAAAGATTATAGCCTCTCAAAAGGGAAGGTAGAGGAGCCTTATGGTAGATTAAAGTTCTACTACTGTCTCTAACCACTTTTCCTCACATGGTTGAGGCCTCTAAGAAATCTGTTAAAGAAAAAGGGCAAGGAGAATGTCTTCACTCCCCCAGGCCTGTATAAAAGACAACATCAGCTATTCAAAGGAAGAGCCCCTCGTTCACAATCTCAAAAGGAGTTGGACGAGGGTAAGGGCACAAAAAAGTTAATAAGAAATACCATCACAATTAACTGAAAAATCTCATCTGGCTTAATAAGAGAGGTGCCCGAATATTGGTAGGCCTATGTTCGTTCGTCCACCTCTAAAAATTATAGTCACTTCGAGCTACGTTAGTTTATCCTCCCTTAGTTGTCTATTCTAAAGCTAAGTCTATCTGATATTAGAAAGGACAAAACTTAGCATCTCAGCTAATATCTCCTGGTCATGAATGCAAATTTGACCATTATCAATAAATAGCTTAATTAAGAAATAAAAGCTATCTACTTATCTAGAAATAAAAAAGAATTAAAGACTACATCAAGACAGCCTTTACTAGGGCTTGGGAGGGAAAAATATCTGAAAGAAGGTGAAAGCCCTAGAAAGTCAAGAAGAGCGAGACCTGGGCAGGTGAGACAAGGTAAATGAGAAGTAGGAGTAACAAGTTGTTGTCACTGAGTTCGTTGCATTCTAATCAAAATAGTAGGTAGTTCGCCCTTGAGAAGACCTTTAAATGTCAAGAAAGGTATATGTCACTTTAATTAAGCACCTTGCTCGTTAGGACAATACTATTTAAGAACTTCTAAAGTGGATAAAAAAGCTTAAAGAGAACATGGCAGGCTAATGTTAGGAGTTAGGAAAAGTAAAATCAAGATCTAACAACTAAAGGCAAACCTCTTGGCTGCTAGCAACTTAGACAATGATCAATACAATGAAGGAGTTGAGTTTAGGTTTCAGAATGTTAGCAACTTGATACAGAAACAATGCCCCAAGGTGGACCTTGGCTGGCTCTATCTTGAGCTAGGTGTAAAGCGTCTTAATAATGCCACTAATATAGCCCTAGAGGCCTTCGAGATAGAGATCATTGCTCTTATAGCCTCAATGAATGCTCTTCCCCCTTTTTCTAATACTCCTCCCATCCCGACTAGGGCTTCAACAGCATTCTAAGATGATCTTCTACCGCCAACTTTTACATCAACAAAGGCCTTCGAGAAGGGTTAGATACCTTGGCAAATCGAGGCCCTTCATTAAGAAGAAAACCTTGGCCCTGCAAAATAGAGGGCATCTTGATAGGTTTTAGGGTCCCCTACATATATACCCCGATATCTAGTCGAGATGATAAACTTTTAAAGGGTCTTCAAATAATCTAACGCTACTCTAGCATAATTTTTTTTTTTTTATTTTCTCATATTTTTTTTCCTTTTTTATGACATAAAGTATAATGCAATTTTAGCATATTAGTGAAAGAAGAGTTTTAATAATTATTGCGTATTGAATTCAGCCTTTATCTCTTTTTTTTTTCTCTCCTCTCTTTTTTTATGCGATGCTATATAAATTTTTTTGCACTAATAATGAGAATACTTAACAAATCTTTTAAGTGTCTTCACTGTTTTGAGCAGTAACCTGTAAATGCCAAATATGCTAAGACAAAATCCTTTGTATAACTTATAAATGCCCAAAAATCCTGATGTGGGACTAAATATAATAAGCACAAAGGACCTTTTCAACTTGGTTTAATAAATAGGCACCTATCTTAGAATAGTTCCTAATGGCTTTCAATCGCTGGATATTTAGGCGAGAACTACTCCACGGTGCCCCTCAACTTGAGCTGGTGCTATCTCGAGTTTACAAAGTCGTTCAGTGAGAAATGCTTTTCAAGCTGCCTTTTACTTAAGACATTATGCTAGGAATTGCTCTCGGATTGCAAAATCGTCAGTCAAAAATTCTTTTTGGGCTGCTTTATAGCTAAGACATTAGGCTCGGAATCATTTTTGAATGGCAAAGAGTGTGTGGTCGGAAATTCTTTTCGAACTACCTTGTAGCTAAGGCAGTAAGCCAAGAATTATTTCTGAATTGCAGAGCTGGTGTAAAGTTGCATAGTAAAGAATTTTCCCTAACCAGCTCTAATTCACGGGCGAGGCTGGAAATTACTTTCAGACTGCCATTAACACATCTAGTCGATGCGAGGCAGCCAAGGCAACGGGTTTCACATTAACATGGGTCTCCGACAAAGTTTGCTTCCCTTGTAGAGGTCAATTTTGTACATCGAATACTAATGCGTGTCACTATAAAATTGTCAAGAATTAACTACAACAGTAACCACAATTTTTACTCTACATAATTAAATTATTTATGAATTATTATATTTATCGATAGTAACATGTAAAGAAAAATCCCTAAAGCCTACTCTAAGTTGTGTACCCCCACCACACAAGTTGGCCTTTTAAAATGGATGTCTCATTTACCAGACACGGGTGCCATTAGCCAACTTGCGCCTAATATTTTTACAATTATTAACTCCTTTTTTTCCACTTCTTTTTGGATAAAATATATTACTGTTTTATATGCTTAAAGACTAAGGGGACCAAAGACTTGGAGTAGTCTTATGCAAGCTTTATAGCATGGATTCGTAATTATCATATTTTTGCTTAATTTTAAGAATGCAATGATCCTCAAAGTATTTAGCATATCTATTTTTATATAATAAAGAGTATAATTAATAGTGAAAAACAAATCATATAAAATTTCTATACAAACTCATTTGAAACAAATCAATATAATAATATTAAATTATTACACATATTTCATATGATATTATTATTTTATTAAAAATATAAAAACATTTGACCACTATTTAATGTTAGATTTACAAATCTTTTATACAAATTTTTATATAAATTAATGTAATAAAAATATTCACAAAATAATATATATAATATAATTTTATAACATTAGTTAAAATAACTAAATTTATATTCTTAATAATATTCTTGATTTATTCCTAAAAAAATCTGAGAGTTCAACTATTCATCCCTTGTAAAATCTAATGATGTTTATATCAATTATATGCAATCTCTTAAAATATGATAGAATGAGTATATGTAGTTTAGATCAATTTAAAATAAAATTTTAAAATTATTCAAATATTATAATTTAAAATTAAATTAATCTAATTTAATTTATTAAAATATTATAAATTATTTTAATTCAAATTGCAAAATATAATTTAAAACAGTTTAAATTTGTGATTTAAATTATATTATAAAATTAATAATACAATAATTAATTATTATTAATTCTATAATTTTTTATCAATACTTAAGAGAGAATTTTTTTTCAATCTCTTTGTAAATAATTTTTTATTTTCACTTATTATCGTATACAAAAGTCAAGGACAACTTTATATAACTTGAGATGATAAATGAATAATAATAATAATTTTTATAAAATAATATTAAATAATTTAATTTATAATTTTGCAATTTCAAATTTAAATTATAAGATAACAGTTTAAAAAATATTAATTTATAAATTAATTTAAAAAAATTTTAAAATAATTCAAACAGTCAATTTTATTTTAGTGATTTCAGTTTGATTGATTTTAAAATATTTACTCGTATGATAGCCTAAAAAAATATAAATAAAAGAAAAATTACGCAAAAGATGTCGTATGGGGTCGAGGATGCTTCATTTTCCCACTCAAATCCCATTTACAAGCACAATAAACGGCTAACAAAAGGCATTCGGCCCTTGAATTTATAATCATCTTTTTTCTATCCAAGGTCAAATCACGCACAGTACTTCATAATAGCACGTGATTCATTTTTAAATAACAGGAATAATATTTTTTTTTCTTTATCCATTTATTTAAATATTAATCAATAAATTTTTTTATTAAAATTTTTAAAATTTTAAATAAGATATAAAATTAATTATTATCTATAAAATACTAAATTTTATCTTTTTATTATTAATCAAATTTTAATTGTCATTCGAATTTGAGTGTAGCAAAGTTAAATTTTAATATTCACTACTTACTGGAACTGTATTTTTTTTAGTTTAAATTTTTTAATTTTATAAAATTTTATTTAAAATAAAACAGACAGAAGAAAAAAAGAAAAGAATATAAAAATGGAGAAAATATCTGTTAAAAAACTCGAATGCCTAACCAGTAAAAGTCCTCCAGCTACAGCGCCCACATTTTAGGACAAATCTTTTTGAATTTTGTACTAAGTGGAATACTTCATTCGTTTTATCTATTATTAAAGAATTCGTTGAACTTGAAAATATGGTCATGAGAATAAGATTAAGGTGCCTAAGAACGGGGATAGGCTAATGTTCCCTACTCACGAATCACATTTATCTTTATTTATTTATTTATTTATTTTTGGGTCAACTTTTTGCACAATTTTTTACGTTTTACATGAAAAAGAAAAATTATGTGGCTAGTTTAAGCTTTTTAAAAGTGTTCATTAAGGTTGTTTTAGAGTCTTAATTTCCTCGAGACCATCGTCTTTCATTTTTTGAATTACGATTAATAATAACAAAAGAAAACTCCAAGTGAATTAAGGACACGTTTAACATCTGTGATAGTATCTATTTTTAATTGTATTTTGCCAATTAGCACAAGGTAAGTAATATTATTAAAATTTTGCAAGAAAATTAAACTTAACCTAATTATAATTTCGTCATTAGCTAATAATATATAATTTTAGCTACAATTATGCTACATGATATCATAGATAAAATTCGATATTGGAAGAATGATATGTTCACTCGTTCCAACAATGAAAGAAAATTTTATCTTCATTCACTTTTAATCCCATCCCATTCATTTAATTTTAAATTGGAATCTACAATAAATTAAAAATTTTCTGTTAAACGTTTAAACTAGTAAAAAGGAAATATTACCTAATTTACAAAGCAATATTTACATATCACAATCATCCTATAGTATATAATATATATATTTGATTAGAGTAGAGTAGAGTAGAACTACAATGCAACGACTTACGTTGTAATCGTCAAATAAACCTCAACTAATCAAACATTAGAAGTGTAGTACCCGACCCACTTTTCCAATTATATGCCAGGCAAGAGCTAACGGATGAATCTATAAAAAGAAACATTTTCAGAAATCCCTAATATCAAAAGTTTGTCAGATAGGTTATAGGTCCCACCTTCCTTATTCTTGATCGATATCTTATTTTACTTGATTGAGATGAAAGCTTAGATATGATGCTTCCGGTTTTACCTACAACCCATTCTCAAAGCTATTGATTTCACAGATCGAACAATCTCTTTATCTTACGCTGAAAGAAAATGGAATAAACAAAAGGAAAACACTGGAATCTGGTTACTTTGAAGTGATATATACTGTTTTTAATTTGGATAAACCTAAACATAATTATTCTTTCCTTAGAGAGACAATAAAATAAGTTATTTGCTAAAGTGACAAGATTCCACATATTTAATATTGTTAGTTTTTGCTGTCCATATCTTAAAGGACGATTTGAAACCTTTCTTAAAATTTTTTTGGCTTTACCTGTGTTTCTGTGCGAGAGTGTGGATCTAATGAAGTGAAAATTGAGTTTGTAAGACTTATGTATATATTAATTTTTATTTTAAAATAAAAATTTAAATATAGTATAATTCACTTATTTTCTTATTAACATCCACTATTTTAGGTTATATCCTGTTGTGAAATTTGTATACTGTATTATTAATAAAAATTTACTTAACTTTAAAATTTTTTTGACAAGTATATATTTTTGTATATGTAGAATTAATATTACCTCTTGTTATAATTTTATTTTAGAAAAAGGACATATACTCTCATCAAATTTGGTTAAATATATACTTTAATATTATCAGTTTTAAAAATACTCACACAAACCTTAATTCTTTAAAAAAAATTAATTTTTATATTTTTTTAATTTTTCTCTTCTAAATTGTAACAATATTTTTTAATATTAATTATTTTAAGAGTTAAATATATTAAATTACCTTTATTGTTATTCAAATTTATGAATTAAAATAATAAATTAAGATATTCATGAAAATTTTTAATAATATTAAAATTAAAGTATATATTTTACTAAATGTTTATTAACAGCACACATACAACAATAATATAATTTTATCACATCAATCTATATTATTAAATTCATACTGAATTGAATTAATTTGTATAATTAAATTTATATATTGTATTTTAATAATTATTTCAATTACCATGATTAAAAGGTTTAGTAATAGTTTATAGTTTAAAATTTTATAAATTTGCAAAGATTCCATAATTTTTGGTTTCAAAAAATTAACAAATTCACCCACTCGCATAATATTTTGATTTTATATTGTTATAGTATTGCTACAAATATGAAATTGTATTATAAGTAATGTGATAATTGAATTGCTAGTATTATATTATTTTAATTTTTAAAGATTAATAGATTTTTTTATTTAGAACTTCTCATTTTTTATGATTAAAATAATCTAATATTATCGTCAACCCAACTCTCACATTAATTGAGATTTAAAAATTAGAATATAATTTAAAATTCTTAACGATACTTTATTTTTTTAATTTTTAAAGAAATTCAGTAACTAAAAGTATCTTTTGTTTGTTAAATTAATTATTGTAAAAACTTAAAATAAATTAAAACACAAAAAATGCGTCACTTATTGTAAGAATGCTCATAGAGTATTCACGTATATCTTATCAATTAATTTAATATATTTAATTTTTAAATAACTGAGTTTTAAAACGATTAAAACAAAAATAAATAAAATAATGTAAAATAATATATATATATATATATATAAAGGGGTTTTGCAGGTATTTTACCGTCGTGAACAATCCCGTCTGGTTAGGCCGGGCATACCCATTAACCCGCTGTCTTTTAATTTATTTATTTTTTCAAAAAGTATAAACGCATGTCTAATGCTACAACCTTGTATAGAGTCCTAAGGCGAAAGGCATTTTGAGCCGTATAATAGTGAATTGTACCGAGATCAAACGGTGCAAAGAAAATGCTTAATATTATGTGGGACCTGGCCTCCTAGCTGTTTTCTTTCAAGATAAACATTATCACATGCCGCACTCACGTGTAAGTACTTCTAGACGATGCCAAACTAATCAACGTCCAACTGGTATTACCTAATCCGGACCCTCTATTAAAAGATCCAATCTCTTTTTAAAAAATATTCTATAATATCTATAAATAGTTAGTAAGAATATACTATTACTGACTAGAATTCAAAAAGAAATGCCTGTAAATAAAGACAATACGTTTGACATTTCTATCTAATCATATAATGTTTTGGTCTTTGTATTCAATGTTTAAGACAAAAATTTAATGTTTTTCACTTAAGTTGTAAAGTTCTTTAATTAAGTTTAACATTAACAGAGATGCCCGTGAACTAAAATTAAGTTGGATTGTATTTAATTTTCACTAATATTAAACTAACACGTAATAATAATAATAATAATAATTTGTCCTTCTTTTCAAAATAAATGGTGTGGGGTGGTTTTCGCCTTTACTAGATGTTCCTTATTAAATTAAATTGTATCTATAATTATTTAAACTATTTGACTGACATGTTGATTAATAGTCCTTGTGACATGTATTTTGTTATTGAACATATGGTACCTTTTAAGTTGTAAAGATATACAAGAAAATAACCTAGATTATCCATAGACAACTTATCAATTGATTATAGGTTCAGCCATTCGTTAACACAACAAGACAGTTTTGAAGCTTAATGTTTTGTTTTCTATAAAATAATAATATCAATAATAGTAATCAGCTTATCCCAGCAAGAAATCATATTTTAAAAAAATAAAGTTGAAAACCGTGGGAAAAAAAAAAAAATTCATATGTCAAATATTAATGCACATGCGTAAGGATAATTGAAAATTAATATTATTAAACAACTTTTTAACTTTATTTTTAAATTTTAGCACCAACGTTGCAATTTCATCTAACTTATTATATCTAGATAACATATAAAATAAAGAGTAAAAGATACTTCGACTTCTAAAAGTTTGGTAAAAAAATATTTTAATCTCACTAAATTAAAAAATATTTATTTTTATTTTTATCTATTGATATATTTTTTTTATTTAGATGATTTTGATATTTTGCTGTAAAAATTAACTCCACTATCCAATAGATTACAAAATTTAAAATGCAATAATATTATAAAAAACAAATTAGTTACACATAAAATATCAAAAAATGTGCGAATACTCATTAGCTCTAAAATATTATTTTAATTAAATTTTAAGAACTTAAATATTATTTTTCTTAAAATAAAGTGCATAGTATTCACTTTATAAAAGTTTAAAATTGACACTGCACTAAGTTGCTCAACAACAAACACAACTCAATATATATGATATTTATTCATGTAAATTTTGTGTTTTCGTTAAAGAGAAAAAAACATGTAAGGCCTTTAAAAATTGTTCTATTAAAATAATTAATCCCAGTAATTAAAATCTTATTAAAAAAAGGTTAATAAAAATAAATATAATATATTTATTTGAAATATATCCATGAAATAATTAGAATAGTAATATTATTTATATATTTTATAGCATGTTATAATATAATATTTTTTTATTATTGCATGAATAAAATGTAAATTGACTTATATTTAGATAAAACCAAATATGTTTTATTTAATACACAATCAATGATTAATACTAAGAATTAACAATTAAATTAGTAGTCTTATATCATTTGACTCATGGAATGCGAAGAGTTTTAAATAATATAAAAAAAAATATTAAAATTAATACTTAGGTAAATTGATATTCAAGTTTTACTTATCTTGTGTTTAATCAAATTGTATTTATGATATTCAAGTTGTGTTAAGACGTTAATTAATTTATTATAACACAATATAATTCAACCATCACATTATAATAACATCCCATACATACAAGCGATACAGTCTATTTTACACGTGATCAGAACATCTAGATTTACAATCCATAACACGTTCTCTTTATTCTTTACCCAACCTTCGCGAATTTTGTTCATGTTACAATATGCTGTTATACATTAATTCTGAGTTTCTCTCTCCCTTTTTGTTTGTTTATTAATTATTCAAGCCCAGCAAGTCCCTTAAAATATTAGAAGATCAATGAGTACAGAAGAATGTTTAAATCATACTATAATTGGAAGGGAATTGAATTGGATTGTTTACTGAAACACTTTTATCAATTTTCGATTCAGGAAACTTTATATTTTATATTATATTACTTGTGAATTCTCGATCCATCGAATTAAGAAACCAATCGAAAAGCTTAATTAATTTATTTGGGTACGAGAAGTAGACCAAATTTCAATCGGGTAATGGCCAGGACCCAGGCTGCCCCCACCTGAAGCAGCCAGAAGGCCAGACCTTTCAACACAAGAATAGATGCAATATCATCTGAGGCTTATACAATTTTGGTCTTCATATCATATCTATTACTTAGGCTTGCTTGTAAGTAAGTGTTCTGCCTTTGTCTAGTTGTTTGATTTGATTGATCGATATATTGATTGACCCATCAATTTTTGGTGGGAAATTAAACTACCAAAAAGCAAAACCCCGACGCACAGGAAAAAGACTATAGTTTTTGACCTCCTACAGTATCTACTCTTTCATTTTACTTTTAAATTTTAATCTATACTCTTAAATTATCATCGATGCCCACAAGACACTCTTCTTCAGAACAATCGGACGGACCAAGGACTCGAGAACATAAATTTATCATACGCATACCAAGAACCTTAACATGTCCAGTTTTACAATACAGTACGCAAGCAGACAGGAAGTATAATAAAATAAAATCTCAAATAAGTGAAGTTTAAAGTTTAAACGTACCCGGCTTACTAATGGAAACCAGTTTATCAGAATTGCAGCATCTATTGTATGATATCTGCAGTCCAAAATGAATACAGAAAAATAGTTGAAGGAAATAGAAACGGGAAAGAGTGAAAACAAAAAATGGCTAAACAAAACTATAGAACATTGTCATTTATTGTTTAGAATGAAGCTACTCTTTGCCTCTTTATAGAGACATTGATTTCTCAATAGTCTGGGACAGGCAGCCCCCACTTGTTTCTGTGTTTCTTTCTGCTCTTTTGCAATTTTAAAAATAAATTTGAAAGTTCTTTTATGATTTGGTGTGACGAATTGGCAAACACGTTTCCAAAAAGACACCTACCTCTCATAAAGCAATCTGCCTTGAACCTTGAATATAATTAATTATGTTATCACGGAGAATCCATATTAATTATGGAGGGCAATGTCAAATGAGAAACAATTTATCAGTTTCTTAGTTAACATGTATGTATGTATTTGTTTGTTGTGTTGAAACTTTGTTACGTGATATATAAAATCATTCGTTCCACCGAAGTGTGGTCTAAAAATAGCGCCATAATCATTGTGTAGAAGACTGTTATACTGTATTTATTTTATTGAATTATAATCAGAAATGGTAGTGTCCGAAATTTCTGAAAAATTGTATCGTTAAAAAAAATAAAGAAGAAAAATATCTATGATCATGTGGTCTACATTGCCCTGTGTTTGGTGTTTTTTCATCACAAAAAGGTTGCAGCAGGCACAAATTTCTTTCTATCAACCTGATTTCCTTTTCCATCTCTATTTATCAAATTTTAATGATTTCCTTTCCCTTTTCCCAACGAATCAGGCTTTTCTTTCCATACGTTAAAACTCTCTCGCATAACTAGCCCTATAAAATTTCATTCATTCATTTTAAATTTGATTTACCTAAAACAAATTTATTGTGGTCTACCAGTTTTGTTGACTAAAAATCATAGAACGGAAAGAAAGTTTTAGCTAAGTATTAATGAAATATTAACACGTGTTTATTTACAACACCCTAATTATGGGGAAGAATTTATAAGCCAAAGAAAAAGTTCACCCCACCACAACCTTAAATAGTGCATTTTTTAGAAAGTCAAACACAACCCATTCATTTAATATCATTTTCAAGAGATACCCATGTGAAGAAAGAAGGATTAACTAAATTTTTATACTGATTGACTTTTGTCATTGATTAATTAAGCACATATTGCGATTCATCTTAAGCCACGTTTGATTGAAGAGAAGCAAAGGCCCTAGAAAGTTCAAAAATTTTTCTTCTTATCATGATGAGATGAAATTGAAGATACCTCAATCCGACAAAATGTTTGTGCTTTATGGTTTGAAAATTTTACACTTTCTAAAGGTATTAGTTCATTAAGGCCCACGTACAAAATGCTTGGAATAGATGACTATCTCCACAGTCATAGCCTAATACAAAGTTCTGCAATTACAGAGTCCATCATTTGCTTGACATTTTGAGTGCTGCCTCTTTTAAACCTTTTTGAGAATTTTTGTAAGAAAGCAAGGAAAGAATAAAGTTAATGGCTGATCTTCTGCTTGTTTCTCTTGACTTTCGGCCCAGCAATGCAATCGGATTGAAGATTTTTTGGGTTGATTCGGAAGCTGATCATTGGATGAGCTAACTTTGACATGGATCTTGAATGGTCAAAGGTCTAATGCTCGAGTTGTAATTGTTTACGTATTTATCATCATAAGGACGACGATCTTCTTTTTAAGCCAGATGAAAAAGCACTCGCTTTCTTCCTATAAAAAGCTTGGCGTTCTTTAATTCGTCAGATATTAATTTTTTTTTTTTTTTAGTATACAAACTTAATTATACGGAATGATGCAGTAATTTTATATTATTATTACATATGCTAATTTCTTTTTTGAGTGAAAAAATTATATGAGGAAAAATATACACATACTTAATATGTGTCAACAATATAATATTGATATAACAATTTATATGAATAAAGTTTATATAAGAATTTGCATTATAACATTACACTGTTAGATGTCATCCATGCATTACTAATAGTTCATATATCATATATAAGTATTTGTATCGTATCATTTCGTGAGTTCACCTCCTTACTCTTATAAGGTCAAAGTAAAAGGGAAACTTTCTTTCACTTTCTGTACAAATGGATGGAAAGAAATAAGGCACCCTTTTTCAAATTTCTTACAAGAGAACTTTATAAGTGAAGAACAAAGTCTTGATTTATGAAATTTGCAAAATAATAAACTTATTTTAAATTCTTAAGTACGAGTCATGCCCCCGCTTGTGAGATTTATATGTGATAATTATTGTAGACCTTCGAGATATATTCTAAATCTCAAATATATCTCTCAAGCTTACAAGATTAATTAGGTACCTACTTTTGTGCAATCATAAACATATACTCTAAAATATTTTATTAATTATTTTATAAATATAAATTATATTAGTCTCCCTGAGACTTTTAAAAATCACACATCAAAATAAATAAATAAAAAATAATTTCATATCATATTAATTATACAGTTTAATAAAAATCTTTCTAAAATAATAGTATATGAAACAATTTATAAATATTTAAATTATATAATCTAAACATATTAGTTTTTATATCGTAAAATCTTTAACAAAATATTCTCAGTAGGCAACTTTCTCTAAATATAAATCATAATATAGATAAATATTAATAGCTTTAAATTAATTTTAATCACCACTGCTCACGTGCTATTTATCTAGCACTTGTCACCTAAAATTGAATAGTGAGAGGACGAGTATACTAGAGTATACTCTGTGAGCGAATCAAAAATAAATAATACACACACACACATACACACACCAACATTCATAGAAAGAAAACCAATCAAAATAAAATATTCGAATTAATTAAGTTTTTATAATAAAACATTTATAAAACAATAGAATAAAAATAAAATAAAATTATCAAATAACAATTTTAAAATGGTTAACAAAATTATTAAGCTAGCTATCTTTTCGGTGATCATTCTGATCAGGAGCAAACTCGAACCGTAAATGAATTTTTCATGCATTTAATAACAAATAGTGAGTTCAATGAAAATTTAGTCAATATAATAATAACATTTTACAAAGCTCTTTTTACAAAAATAATGTATATATATATGAAAATAAAATATTTATTTTATAAAAATGTGCTCACCACTGACATTAACTTATAGTAATTTATGAATTCTCACATGATTAACCTCTATATTTCTGTCTAGCGAGCTACTGTATTACAAATAAGGCATCACCTCACTTAAACCAATCTCGCTGGTGCACCCACTCAGCTAGACGACCTCTCATAGATTTGTTTCTAGGCTACTTAACTCTATAGTTACAGTTTTGACTCTCATGATCAAGGCTTCCCCGACCCATATCATTTATTCAATTAAACAAATAATATCTTAGCTCTTTGTCCATAAAATTATCACAATCTCAATTATAAATCAAAATAATAAGGTCTAACATTATAATTATGCAAAATACTCAATTTATAAGAAAACATAAAAATCAAAGTATCATCACTAGCTTTGGGCCATACATATAAATGAATCATAAATCATATATCATAAAAGTTATCAAAATCTCATGAAAGTAATGGTATCATAAAACTACATCATTCATTAACTCAAATCTATAACAGTTGTTTTCCAGTTAAAAATCAACTTAAATCCATTAGGTATGAAAACAATGCATTGAAATCACAAAATATAAATTTTCAAAGATTTATATAATAGAATTAATGTATAAATATTAAAATCGGCCTCCAGCCATTCAGACAAATTAATATTAATATACAAAATCATCAATACATAAATTATAAAATCATCAATTCATAAACTACAAACAAAAAGACCTTCTCCTGGTCTCCACTATCACAAAAAATTCATTGCCTCTAAATATTTCAAATTATAATACATTAATTATATTTAAGATTAAAAGAGCTTTGTGAAATACAAAAAGAAATGTAATAAAACTCACTCACTTAATGGGAAAGGTATCCACTCCCTTTAATTCATGCGCCTCATAGATTCTTGAAGCCTATATGATATAAATATTAATAATCTCATCAAATTCTTATTCTAAAGAGTAGTAAATAAAATATATGCATTATGAGATACTTTATTTACTAAGATTCGATGAAGGAATATATTCTAGTAAATTATTGAATAATTTTAG
>JAWDEX010161636.1:0-18360 GCA_035221805.1 Trichilia hirta | reverse complement strand
GACTTGACATTGACTTTTCCACATAAACAAATAATTTTTAAAAAAAAATTTATAAATAATTTCACATGAATAGTAATTTTTTAAAGGACGTTCATGGTGGTTAACGTGAAAAGGTTTATAAAAGAACGACTCTACAAGTCAAGTTTTGGCTTGACTAATTCAAAAATAAATGACGAATTCCAAATTGAACTTTAACTAAGAGTGTTGATTAGACATTAATACAATAATTGATAAGATTGGGAGATTAGAGCTTCAAGTAAATTCCATAAGTTTTGATAAAGAGAACCAATTGAACTCTATATTAGCCACCATAAATAAAGTAGTTATGATGAAACGCTAGAGAAAATTAGGAGAAGACAAGACACATCAAAGAGAGAGAGAGAGAGAAAAAGGTCAAAATTTTGTTATTATCTTTGTACTTTTAGTTGCTCTCTTAAATAAATGAACAATTGCAACTTCAACTTTAACTGGGAGTGTTGGGTAGAGATTAACACAGTAATTGATAAGATTGGTACATTAGGGTTCCATGCAAATTCTCTGAGGTTTGATAAATATAACCAATTGAGCTCTACAATAGCCACTATAAATGAAGCAGTTATGATGAGAAAATTAAAGAGAGAAGGCAAAACACATCAAGGAGAGAAAGAGGGGGGTAGATTACTTTTGTACTTTCAGTTGCTCTCTCAATAAAATATTTCTCTATTGTTTCATCACATAATCAAATTTCTAACCGCTTAAAATTCTTGCTCTTTTGTGCTTTTACCTATACCTTCTTAAATTTCTTTTTGTGATTTTACCTATATTTTCTTAAATTAAGTTTTAAGCACAATAGTAATAAAATTAATTATACTCATACTTAGTATATGAACACTATATTTTAAATATTAATAAAAAATTAATTAATTTTTTAGAATATTAAATATTACTAAATGTTGATTAATTATAATTTTAAAACACAATTAAATAAAAAAACACTCATACTAAATGTTAAAACCTAGAAATATCGAAGGCTAGGTAAGACAAGTAGAGGATTGAGATAGCTTTCAATCTAGGAACGATCGGGTGCGAGAGTCCAGAAAAGTCTTTGCTGTCTTGCACAAACTAGTTGGAGACTAAAATCATTCTCTTGAAGAGGCTAGGGTAGACTAAACTAATTAGGCATAAGCATGGCATAGAAGGATAAACCTTGAGATAAGCATTCATGGTGCCAATGGACGAGTTTGCTGTATAAAAATCTTAGGCCTATGACAAATTATATCAAAGTCAAGTTTGAGAACGCTGAGTAACAAACACCTCGCCATTGCTGAAATCTCTCCCTGAAATTACGATACATAAAGTAGTCACGAAATTATTAAAAATATTTAGCCAAAACGTCATGCGCAATAATACGAAGGACATCCTCAAAGTAGGTATTCGGGATATAGCGTAAGAATTTTAGGCCCACGAGGGAGGTGGCTAAAGAAAGGAGTGCTTGGAACAATTTAGAACCACACGTTTCCATTGAAGGCCACCCTCCTTGTGACGTGAAGATCTCTTACACTCTGGATCACCATAAGCAATGGTGGACCACTTTCAATCTTGATTTTGCCCACTGAATATATCAATAGGGACCACCTACTTTTTCTGGAGCAAGACTACTTTCGTTAAAAGATGAGAAGATAATGTATCATCATCATCATCATCATCATCCGTAACCCTAACTGTTTAAACAAAGGGTAAAATTGTGGTACATTCAATGTACGGTATTTATTTCTTTTAATTTTTTGATAATCACTCTTAACTCTTCGCTGCAATTAAATTATTTGAAGCAATTGGCAACTTTTCATAATATTTCATATAATTTAAAATTTATGTATTAATGCGAGAGATAGAAATTATAATAAAAGAATTAAAAAAAAAAAAGAAGAACACGTACAGTAATTTGATTGCAGCATATGATACCAGAAAATAAAGAATAAAAATTTACAAAAAAATGAAAATCATCCACCTATTTTGGCTTTGTCTGTAGGGTGAATGACTGTTTATGGATAAACACGTAGGACCCATGCACTTACCACCCCATGTGATTCCAAAACATGCAACCCCATTTATATCATGACACATGGCAAAACAATAGCTGTCAGTCGACTGATTGATTTTACCATTCCCGTTCTCCAGTCCAAAAGTTTGCTCATTTGCCGATGCTTAAGGACAAAGAAGTAAAGTTCCGAGGGATCATTTGGTGGACATGCTACCCCATATTGCGTTATACCATATAATTTCAACTAACGGTCGAAGTTATAAGAAAAGAACTGCAACGAATATACTATACACTCGCATGCGCTGTATCCCCGAACGCCCATTTAACTTGCACACACTAAGCTTCACATGCACCCCTTCTACGGTTTAGAATATATCGTGTCATCAAATTTAATAACAAAAGAAGTTTCAGACGAATGCATATACAACAAGAAAGAGGCCTAAATTTGGCTGCCATACCCCAGTGAAAGCATCTTTACATCTTTCCAGGTTGTCTTCAAAAGACACTTGGCATTCATTGACTTGCATGTCAAGAGTTGATTCATCTCGTTGATTACTACATTTCAACCCAAATCGATATCAAAAAATTATCCTCTTTACTATTTGTTTTTGTCTGCTTTAATCTAATTTCGTTGTATAGTGTAACCCTAGAATTGAACCGAAGTGTTAGACCAATTATTTTGTCTTCTAATGGCTCAGATTAAAGACGTTTTGATAAGATAATAGAGATATAGAAGAGTAAAAAGAAAAGTAAAACACCACCACTACTCATTAACAATGGTTCACAGAGACAAACTACAATCAAAAGATCAAAATAAAAAATATATAGATAAATGAAAGAAGAAGAAGGAAGAAATCAACATCCTCTCGTACACACAAAGGAACAAAATAAGTGAGAAAATTAAAAGAAAAGGTTATCTTTTTCTTTTTTTTGGTTGGTGGGTTCATAATAATAACAGTAATAATAGTTTTGGTAACTTTCCACTTTAGTTGGTAGGGTTGCTGCGGAATGATCCCAAAGCTTTGATGGCAGCTGCTCTCAGAATGTATTGGTGGTATGCAGCTGCAGCCAAGGCTCCAACGAAAGGACCGACCCAGAAGATCCACTGCTCAGTACCATACACACAAAAAAGAAAAAAAAAAAATTTAACATCTTATAAAATTCAGGCTTAAACACAAATATTCAGTTATGGAATACAAAATTTTTTTGTACATACTTGATCATCCCAGGCTTTTTCCCTGTTGTAGATCACTGCAGCACCAAAACTCCTAGCTGGGTTGATACCAGTTCCAGTGATGGGGATGGTGGCCAAGTGAACCATGAACACAGCAAACCCAATTGGAAGCGGAGCCAAAACCTAAAGCAAGACAGGAAAAAGGAGTTAAGAATGACAAAAAATGGCAACTAAACTCTAAAAAAATGAAACATGTACAGCAAACATACAGGGACGTGAGAATCACGAGCACTTCTCTTGGGGTCAGTTGCAGAGAAAACTGTGTAGACAAGCACAAAAGTGCCAATAATCTCAGCACCCAGAGCTGTTCCTTTGCTGTAACCGGAAGCAACAATGTTAGCACCACCGCCTAGAGAGTTGTACTCGTGCTTCATGAAAGCTTTCACCAGCCCAACACCGCAAATGGCACCCAAACATTGAGCCACCATGTAAGCAATAGCTCTGATCAGAGAAGCCTTCCTAGCCAAAAACAGACCGAATGTCACAGCAGGGTTAATGTGACCACCTGGAACAAACAACAAACCAACCTCGTCAGTAAAAACTCTCAAAAATGGCAACATATATGTCAAGTTCACATCTTAACGAATTTCCGAACAAAAAATTAGAAAAAAACTACATGGGTAAGCTTAAATGTTAGGGTATTTTACCAGAAATTCCTGCAGTACAGTAAACCAAGACGAAAATCATTCCACCGAAAGCCCATGCTATCCCCAAAAGGCCAACCCCATCACAAGCATCGCTCTGTTTCTTATGGCCGATAACAGTAGCAACACTAACGTAAAGGAAGAGAAGAGTAGCTATAAACTCAGCTATGAGAGCTCTGTAAAAAGACCAGGTCTTTATCTCATGGAGATCGAGAAGCTGAGCGGGCGGTGGATCTACGTAGTCTTTACCATGGTGGGTTTGTCCCTCTTCACTCACTTCCTTCGACATCTTTCTGCTTCTTTTTCTTCAGGAACAAGACTGGATTTTTGCAGCGCAGAACAGGAAATTGAGAGAAGTTTGTGCTTGTTGGTAGTGTGGTGTGTTTCTCCTGCTGTTAGACTAGTGTTTTAAATAGAAAAGATGTTACAATTTTTGGACAAGCCAAGGGCATTATTGGAATAAAATAATTACTTTTCTTGTCTAATTAAATATTAATTATGCATATTGATTTTAAAAATTTTGTGCAAAATTTTTCGCTGTATACTGTTTTTTGAATTTTTATTGTAATTTTCTATTTCTCATTATCATAATCACTATTAATTCTTTATTGTGTTGTCTAAATGTTAATTAGATTATCATAAGTTAATAATAGTAATGAAATACTTAAAAATTATAATAAAAAATTTAAATTCAGAATTAATGTAACCAAAAAAAAAAAAATCGTTACCCTATCCTTTTGATAGTTAATTCCTCAAATATATATAAATATGAAAAAGAAAAACAAAGACTTTTTGAACTACTAAAATATGATTAAATAAATATTTTAATCTTATATATAAATTTTAATTTATTAAATTTAACTCTCAAAATAATTATAATTAAAATAAATATTTTAAAATTATAATAAAAAATATTTATACTAATAATTTTTTTAGTAAATAAAATTTTATTCACTATATGAATATTTATGAAACTTATAATACTATTTATATATTTAACTAAATTTTAGAAATTTGAAAATCATATTTTATATATATCTTTAAAACAATTATATATTTTACCAAAAAAACATTTAAAATTTTTTCATAAAATTAAAATTTGAAGACCATATATTAATGCATTAATACATCAATTACCATTTAGCAGGAACATGAAATGTAAAATATAAAACTTAAAACTTAAAATATAAAATTTGTAATTTTTACTGTTTAATGTCAACTTAAAATTTAAAATATAATTTTAAAATTTAATTTTAAATTCATATTGTATAAGATCATAATAGATGAATGCAAATTACACAAAATGAACATCAAACCAATTACATTTAAAAAAAAATTTTAAAATTAGAGAGAGAGAGAGAGAGAGAGAGAGAGAGAGCAGAGGGATTCTCGAAAGTAAAAGGAAGTTAAAAGGGAGGATTGCTTTTAGTATTATAATTATTTGAATTGGTAATATGATGGGGTCGTACATCGCAAAAGTGTTGTGTATGACCAACCATGAGGTTTTTGAGCATGTGATGGCTAATGATGCTGATCTGGATTGGTCGTGGCTGTGAGCTTTGCCTGTCTATCTGTCATCCAACCAAACCCACGCCTAAGTCCTTAGCTCCCAACGGTTATATGTTGGCATTTTCTTTACACCAATGGCTTCTAACTTTCACTCTTGCAACGAAAATTTTCATCTCTTTTCAATTGACAACAAATATTACCCAATACCTTACACACAACATTATTATATTAGTTTTTGGGTTATAAATTTATAAATCTAATACGATACATTTAGTTCTATCATATATTTAAAAAAAAAAAATTTAATTTCATTCTACGAAAAAAATTATTATAAATAATAAATTTACAAATTTTAATAAATATATTAAAAACATTTATTAACAAAATATTCTAAATTATCTTGTTATAATTTTTTACTCTGTTTGTTATAATTATCAATACTTTAGTTTTAATTTATCTTATAAAATCAACAACTAAAAGAATAGAGAATTATAATAAAAAATTGTGAAATAAAATAAAAAATTTTAAAATAATAAAAAAAAGAAAAGGGTAATGATGCAATTAATTGTAAGTACATTTACATTGTTTTTTATAAATTTTAATTTTATACCCTTTTTATAATTACTTTTAACATATAAAAGTTTATTAAAATTTATGTCTGGCACCCACTGAGTGCAATCGAGTTATTCTATTTTGGGAGAACATTTGTGTTAGTTTTGGGTTTAAATTTTTTAGAATGTATTCAGGTGTAAGAATCTGATACAGTCAGAGTTTTATCCTATATTTGTTATCACTGTAGTGTGATTCCTGTACATAATTTTAATTAATTCAAGATAAGTGCTGTGTGATCTGCGAATATGTATTCTAAAGAGGTGAGTGTCTGACCTAAATATGACCGGTCATTATAATAATGACTGAATATAGGACTTTCCTCGTTATAGAAAATAAATAAATAAATAATAAAATAAAAAAATTCATGCCTGGCTCTTTACCTTACATTAAGAAGTTAGAGGTGGCTGTGAAGCGTGGGAAAGAATGCAAGAAGTGTACGATACAACGGGGAACCTAAAGGAGTGGCGGCAAAGCTCTTGATTGTTCAAAGCGAGTAAACTGTGCTTAGAAAGGTTGAGAATAATTGTATTTACAGTGGAAAACACCATAGTCTAACCCTATTTAATCTCTCGACTTTTTCCTTTACCGTTTGTTGTTATTTTTACTGTTTATTGTTTTACCTTTGCAATTGGTTAGAGCCCCTTTTCATGAGTGGATTAGTGTTTGGATTCTAACGAGAGAACGCTTTTTGCATAATTATAAGCAATTTACCGTTAAATTTATTGAAAGTTGTGAACAAGAACATAGATGGTCAATTTGCAAATATTTTGTCGGTTTCATAAAGGAACACTCTAGTACATTTTGAATGCTTTTGATTTATTGTAATATAAGTTATTTTTTATTTTTATTTAAATTTAATTTTAAAATTATATTTAAGGGGGATTTCGATTTGAATATATAAAACTTAAATAAATAAATAAATGTATAAATAAAATTTTAAGTATATTTGTATTTTTAATATTTTATTTTTAACTTTCAAAATTTCATTTTAGTTTAATTCATTACTTCTTTAAATTCGTGTTGCAGAATTTATTTATTTTGGTCTCTGAACTTTACTTTTTTAAAATGTTTAAATATTTTAAAAAATTTAACTAATTAAAATTGTCAAAAACACTAGATTTAATTTTTGTTTATCTAGTTTTTTAAATATTTTAATAAGTTTCTTTTTTATGCTCAAAAAATAAATAATTTATTTAATACATAATGGCTAAATAAAAGTATAATATTCATTTTTTATGATAAATTTAATATTATTCTAAAATATTAAAATATCCTCTATAAACTTGTCATTGAATTAATAGTTTGAATTAGCTATGTAATATTTATAGTCAAATTATGAATGTTATTTATTGATCATGTTGTTACAAACGGAAATAGCTTCATTTTGATTTTTTTTTTTTTTTTTTTATCTCTGAGTCAACAATTTTTATAGATATTCATTTAAAAATTAGGCGAAACTTGTGAATTTACCATTTATAATACCCATGATCATATAAACATAGATTAAAAAATTTGCACTAAGAACAAATTAAAGTAGTATCCTAACTTTGTGTTATTGTAAAACCATTTAAAGAATACATTGCAAATAAATTAGAATAGCCACGTCAAGGGCATTAATTCTCTTAATCATTACAAACAAATTAATTCTTAATTGGCATGATTATACACAACATTAAACCATAATCTTTTTTTAGTATTATTTAAAAAAAGATGAAAGCCATTTTTACCTCCATAAATAGTCAAATGTTTACTTCATTTCTAACTATTTTGAAAACACATACATAAATCTTTGTTTGTTTAAAAGTTTTGATAGTTTGAATGATTTATTCATTTTTCGGTTACAATTATTAAAACAATATATTATTTATAAATATTTTAAAAAATAAATATATTAAATAATTTTTATTTTTATTTAAAATTATTAATTAAATTATAAATTAAAATTTTGAAAAATATTTTTTTAATTAATAAAATTAAAGTGTATATTTAATTAAACTCTAGGGTATGCATCCTTTTTTTCCTTTTTTAGAAATGGAATTGTGTTGCTTAATTCGTCGGCTTTGGAATTCTTTTATTAGGTAGAAAGAACATAACTTCTAGCCTGGATTCTATTGATTGCATTGGCCTTACTTATCAAACCCCGCAATATTTTATTTTTGGCTCCACAATTATGTATACCTTCTTGTCTTTATTACCAAAAATAACCCTAGGGCTAATAAATATTAAGTTGGAATCTCGGGGCAAAATTGTCATTTTACTATTAATAAAATATGTTTACACAATTCCTTTCCTGGCTTGATGAATTAGGAATCGTGGGATATATTTTATGAAAGCAAGATGTTTGTTGTAGATTAGAATATTTGAGGATGTGTTTGAAAATAATTTCAAATGCAGTTTTAGAATAAACAGCAATAAAATTGTGATTAATTTGAGTATTTTAGAGAGGAAAAAGGAGAGTTTTTACTTTTTAATTATTAATTAATTTAAAATTTAAATATTTCAAATTATATTTAATTATATTTAAATTTATAATTTAAACTAATTAATTAAGTTTTTATAAATGTTTTGAAAATAATAAAATTAATATATACAAAACTTTTATATAATTTTTCAATAAAAAAATGTACTTTTAATAGTTAACATTTAATACGCTTAATTAATATTCATAATTAATGCACTTAAAAAAAAAAAAAAAAAAAAAAAAAGAAAAAAAAAAAAAAAGAAAAGAAAATGCCATTTTCAAAGGAATGTGCTTTATAATTTAGTAGTACGCTTAGGGTGTTTTTTGTGGACTACAATTTCTGAAATAGCATGTTCTGGTTGATGTTTCTGGGAAAACGTGGGGCCATCATACATCCAATTTAAGTAATCAACAATTCAAAGATCACGTGGACGCCAGCTGTCAAAATGAAGCATCAACTTTGATGCTGACGCACATTCGATGCTGGTCCACTAGTCCCCCTGTCCTCCACCCAACTACTCATCTTTATCCTCTTCTACAAGTCCACGTCATCGTCCCTTATTGTCAGTCCGTCTCAGCTGTATTCATTAGGGGACCACTTACTCATTGATTTTGTGTAGTGTACCCTGGCCATGCTTGGGGTTCGCAAATTTGAGTTGATTGAATCTAAATGGATTTAATTGTTAATTTACTTAATTTAGATTGAACTAAACATTTTATAAATCTATTTTTAAATTAAAATTTTATAATTTATTATTTACAAATTATTAGATTATAAATTTAATTTAATTTGTTAATTCATTTAAAACATAATTAATTTTAATGCTATAAATTATTTTTGCTTAAATATAAAGAATGATATTTTCTCAAATTAGTTTTATTTTTTATTTTATTTTTAATTAATTTTTTTCTTGTTAAAATTTATGAGAAATGATAAAAAATAACTAAATAATAATTACAGTAAAAGAATTTAATAGTAAAAATTGATATAATTATTTTAATATAAAAATAGTTAAATATATTATAAATTGATTAATTTATTTATATAATAGCTTATCTCTTTATTTTTTTTAGATCATATTTTTTGAAAGTAATTTTTCCATTCAATTCATTTTTTACTTTCTCTGTTCGCGAAAGTGCTTATTTATTATTTATAGTTTGCTTATTATTTATTTATTTATTTATTTATTTACTTCATCATAAAATAAATTTATTTATTTATTATATTACTCACCTATATTATTTTATTTTAAGTTTAAAACTATCTAATAGCATCATTCAATATCTTTTAGTACAAATTTGGATTTAAATTTGATCCTAAATTGTTTGTACATTTAGACTAAATTTTGAGTTATATTTTTAAATTTAAATTTAAGATTCAATTTGTGAAATTAATAAATCCAATTTATTTTAAGCAATTTAAATTGGATTCGAGTGTGATATGCTTGCAAATTAGATTAAATTGTCTAAAACAAAATTCACAATATGCAAATTGCATTGAAAATTCAACTGAATCCAATTTAATTCATAAATACCCACCCATATTTGTGCATTTATAAATAAAATTAATTATGTTTAATAAAATAAAAAAAAATTTACATAAAATAATTTAAATATGCACGTAAATTATATGATATATAATTGAAGGGTCCATAAAACTAACATTTATCAATAATAGTTATTTGTGATAGAATTAATAATTTTATTATAACATTTATTAATAAATGTCACGTCCTCTTTAATTATTAATGAGATTTTTTTAAAGAAATTATTAATGCATTTAAAATGACTCAACTTATAATTTATTATTTTATTTAATCTAAAATAAAAAATTAAATTTGTGATAAAGTAATTTATTTTAGTCGTATTTGATAACTAAGGAGATGATAAATATCATTTTAAAAAATTATAGATATTTGTATCATTTTTTTATAAATTTAAATTATAAAATAAAATTACATTTATAAATTTTTCAATATAAAATAAAAATATTTTAAATTTAATTTTTTAAAATTAATTTATAAAATATTATAAATTAAAGTACTAAAATTATAAATTAAATTTTAAATATTTTTTTAAAAATTAATTATTTTAAGTTAAGAATTTATGTAATAAAGTTAAAAATTATGTAATAAAAATTAAAGTTTATTTAATAAAAGTATATATTTTTGTTAGTTAAAGAATTTTTTTAATCATAAAAAGTATTTATTATAAATATTTTAATAATGTGATAAATAATATTTTAAAAAATTATAAAAAAGTTTTTGTGATAATGGTAAACGTGATTTAAAAAATGATAGAATATTTGTCAATTATTGTCCTATTTTTTGCCCCCATCCAACCCCATCAACCCACGTGTCGTCAGAATCTCCAAACGCCTGGATGTTTCGAGACCCTTCGAAACTCAATAGTGCCGTTAGCGGCTGCTTTCAAATATGATCCAATCAACGGTCGATTTTATTTATTCATTTGTTAAATTTAAAATTTGTTCTTTTATTATCTTTCATTTTCGATGTACTGGGGGCCCCGCAGCTTCAGAAAATGGCATGCTATTTTCCAAGGAGAACCGATTTCATTGAAGGGTAAGATACGGTACAGTCGAATGTACCATACCTTTTTTACTATCATTTTAGATTTTACTATAATTTTAAATATTTTTGTTATAATTTTCAACTTATAAAAATAATAAAAAACTCCATTTGAATTGATTCAAAAGCAAGCAAAGCAACGAATTATTATATTTTTATTTTTATTTTTATTTTTATTATTTTCATGCGACAGAATATGACTTTACATTCATCCCACTGTCCGCAAATATTTTGTTTCTGTTTGGTTGGTGGGAGAAATACGTTTGGTAAAGAAGATGACAAATTTTGCTACGATGAATTAGGTCCACAACGAACATGACAACATTTTTCAGCCAACAAATCGTATAATAAATTTCTAAGGGCATTTATACCATAGTGAACATTTCTTTGTCTAGATAATATTATTGAACAAAAGAAAATGACTTATACTATAAGGATAATACAAAAAATACCCCTCTGAACGTGGCTTAATGGATAAAGATATGTTAGAAGACTTTAAGTTAGTCTCGTATTTAAGTTCAGGTAATCTTTTGTAAAGAGCTTGGGGCAGTCAAGAGATTTTAGTCTGTCTCTGCACTGCATCGCTGAGTAATCTCTGAATATGTGGGACGGCCACAATACGTGCAAGTCCCGTATTTAACATAACAGATGCCGCCGCGATTTGAGTTCTGTAAGGGCTGGTGTTTTTTATTGTATTAAAAAATACAAAAAATAAAAAAAATTATTATATATTCAAAATTTGTTCCAATTTCATTTTAAATGATAAATTAATGCAAAAGTTACATTTTTTTTTTTTTGACAAATATGTTTATAATACTCTAAATTTAGTATTATAATATGATGGCTTTTAAATTACAACTCTTTTTAAGTAAAAATTTTAGATATTGATTATTAACATAAAAAATTATGGGTGTAACTAATAATTAGTATTAATATATCTATTTTTTTAACTTTACCTTTAAAATACAATAAAAATATTGTAATATTATGATAATTTTTTGTTTATAAAAAAATAATTTAGTTAATTTGATCTCTTGTCATAAAAATAATAGATTAAAAATCAATTTTATCTTATACCAATTTTAAAAAAATAATAATAATTTACATATAGTGTATGAAGTAAAATAGGATTAGAATATTTGAATATTGTTGTAAAAAATATATAAGCCTAATTTTAAATTTTTAAAAATCGTAAATGAAAAGTTAAATTAAGATTTTTTTTAATCAAATGAAAAGAAAAATAAAAAAAATCTGAGTGTCATCTTATCTTTCACATTTCTTTTGCATTTCCCATGTGCAGTAACATAGGACAAGGATTAATAAATAATGCATTCATATATAAAACAAGAAATGGAAAGATAATACGTAACTTTCAATTATCTTTGGTAGGTTGCGGTCGAATACATCTACAGCGAACCTCGTTTTCACGCCTACTATCTTTGATATTTTTGTTGACCCTTCTGATGTACTCTTTACTTTTTATTGTATTTATCATAATTTTTAACAATAAAAGAGTTAAAAAATATAACAAAAATTAGATAAATTATTTTCTTCCACATTTTTTAGTTTAATATATTATTATTGGATTATTTTTATAAAAATCACTTAAAATTGCTTTATATTTCAATTTTGTCCTTAAAAAATTTAAATTAAATCAAATCGCATCTTATAATTTATGAAAATAAATTAAAATAGGATAATTTTTTTAAAAAAAAAAGGAGAATAATAGTATATGAGATTAAAAAATAGAAGAGAAAAAGTAATCCGTATACATTTTCTAATTTAATTAATATAAATGAATTTAAATTAAATTATTTTTTTGTCATATGTTTCAGATAATTTATATGTTTTATTTCTTGTGGTTTTTTAAATTCTTATAAAATTAGATGATATGTTGACAATTTTATTTAGGAATATTTATCCATTTTGTGACGATATGGAGGAGTGAAAAACAGATACGGAGCAAATATTAGATACTTTTACAATTTTTTTAAGTTAAATGAAAATTAGTTATATTAATTAATCATGTGTATATCAAAATTTTTACAATTTATTTAAGGCGTATTTGTTTTATCATTGTGTAATTGAAAAATTGTGTAATTAAGTATAATTATATAGTTTTGATGCATTTGTCCAATATCGTCATTACACATTTAATTATGTAATTGGTATAATTAAATCTCTTCAATTATATAGTTAAATTTTTAGTGGAGTAAGAATTAATGTAATATTATAAAAGATATATTTTTTCACATTTTTATTTCTCTTTAAAACCCTTTTATATTAGATAAAATTGTATATTATATTCGACTTATCCTTTTATTTTGTTCATAAACTGATTATTACATCTATTGATTCTATACTTAACTTTCATACCTTTATAACCATGGATGTTATATGATAACTCTTTTATGATTGATAAATTTTAATTGAGTTTATGATTAATAAACTTAGCAATATATTACATATTTTAAGTAAATATTTTTAAAATATATTATGTATTTATTATATATAATGTATATTTTAAGCATATATAATTTATATAGTGTATATAAACATTATATTATATTTTTTGAGTCTATAATATATATTTTTTAATTTTAATAGTTTATTAGTAATTAAAATTTATTTTTAAGCTATTTTTTGCATTTATAATAGTTAATTTGATAATTAAACACTGTAATTACACAATGTAATATCAAATATGACACTGCATAATTATATAATTGTAGTTAAATATAACTATATGATTGTAAAATTGTGTAATTACGCGATTGTGTAATTATAAAATTTGTCAATTACACACAAACAAATAAGCTCTTATACGTTAAGTATGACACTAGTTTCAAAAACAATGGTAGCAACATATATTATTGATCAAAATTTTTGCTCGATGTAGATTTTGAATTGAATAAATATACTCTTATTATTAATAAATGACTATATAATAAAAAATAATCTTGCGCTGTTCAAACAAAACAGTAATTTTAGTGATAAAAAATTTCTTAAAATTTACTAAACAAATAATGCAAAAGAAATCTTATTGTATTTTAGTTATATATATTCAAAATTAATTAAAAATTCTTTATAAATGATGAATAAATACAAACACTATTTTTTTTTTATGACAAATGAAGTGATATCCCAATGACATCTCATCTTTGCACTTCTTTTTGCCTTTCCCATGTGCAATACAATAAGACAAGAATTAATAATGCATTCATATAGATGTATGCACATGATGTATATTTTTTGTTAAAAAAGATGGATAAATCCTTTTTTTTAATTTAATATTTATTAATAAACAATCATAGACATGTTATGTAATCATTCTATAATAGAAGAAAGACAAAAAATAAGATAATATTGCAACTGTCAGCTACACCTACAACCCTTTTATTTTTTTCCCCTTTTATTATAAATTTTAATTTTTTATTATAATTATTATAATTTTTTAATTTTCTTTTTCACATTTATAAGTTGAGAATTAATACCATAAAATTCGTATCATAAAGAAAGAATTATAGATTATACAAAAAAAAAAAAAATACAAAGACTGTTCTCTAATAAAAATATATAATTTTTTTTACACACCCAAATTTTATCTCACTTTATACAAATTTTCAAACTCAAATATAAATAAATATTAAAAATATAATTTAATTATTCTACTGTAAACTATTCTATGGAACCCTTAACAATATCCATACAGACTAAATATTATATAAATTAATTTTTGTTTTTATTTTGTGTGCGTGGAAATAAATGAAAAGCAACATCATTTTACACTAGGATGATCCTTCTGCATTGACAAATTAAATCAAGTACAAAACATTGCAGGTACAATTATTTTTATTTTTGTTTTATAATGTTTAAAATTCTTGGTGTAAATGATAAAATTATGATATTGCTTTTTGAACCCATGAATGAAAAACAAACAAAAAAAATTCATGGAAACATTTAACAATTTGGCTGTGGTTCATGCTGGCAAACATTCAGTTGTGTTGCATATTTTTACATTCTTTGTCATACGTTTTATATATTTTTTTCACTCTTGTAAAAATATATAACATATAATAATCAAGCAAGAAATTGAATCAGCAAGAGAGATCAGACAGGAACAGTAGTGAAATCCTGAAAGCTGTTATTGTCTGTCTAGAGATTTCTGGTGATATTGTAATAATTATTGAAGGAAATCTCTTGAATTATTATTATTGTGTTGAAAATTTTAAATAGGAATAATCAAGCTGGAATGTTCCAGCTTTTCCAAGAACCTTAAAACTTTAATTAATTAGCTTATAATTGAAAATTAATGATGATGATTTGATGGGTTAATTATTTAATCGTTGATGAATAATTGATTATTAGATGTCCTTTGGCATGGACATAAGCACCTTTAACCACCACCTACAATTCAGTATTGCAGTGAAAAGGAAAATTAAGGCTTTCGTATAAATTAATTTTATTTTTGATGACTTAATGAATATAATTTTGTCCTTTTGAAAATTTTGTCATCAATTTATCATACCCTATGCTGTCGTTGAGTTATAAGTATTATTATAAATACATTTTTTATTCTTGACCATGATATATGTTGCTAGTCATATGCATAAATTTTTATTTTCATTATTTTTGAATAAAGTATAATGTGTACTGTTAAAATTAAAATATCCATTTGAATTCCATGAATATCATTTTGATTTTGGTACTAATTAAATATCCATTAAAATAAATTTGACAATGAAATATCGGGTCATAATGAATTTGGTACATTTGTGTATTACTGATTTAGGGTGGATGCGAGTTTGGATTTACAGTACCCATATCATATTCGACCTAATATCATTCTTATTAACAATGTATATCACTAAAATTAATTGCAAATTTTCTCTTCATCTAAATTTTTGATAGAATAAATAAGCCCTCATGATTGATAAGATAAATAATAAATTATAATATAACAATAAATAAATAAATAAATTTTGTGTTACAAAAATAAAATATACTTGTTGCAAAATATCTTTTTAAAAAAAAAATGTTCATATGATATCGATTTTTAATGAGAATTATTATTTTTTTTTTTAGTTATATTTACCATCAATTCATTTCACTTATAATAATTATAAATTCCAAATTGCGAAGTCTCCAACCAACCAAACCTTAAATTCGGGATGCAGCAGCCACAGCGTTTTCCATTGTTATCACTTTGTAGTTATTTGAAACTGCAGAAAAAGATACCCAAATTTGGAAAACCAAAAATCCCACAGAGCCCAATTAATTAAAATTTGAGTTTGGCCCAAATGATTAATGCCGAAGCTGATATATCTCAACCCACAAAATTTTCTTGTGTTTCTCTCCTCAAATAAAGATTGATGACAGAAATACAAATTTTCTTAAACAAACTCTTATATATAAATTGACGTGACGTATTATTAATTATTAAAAACAATAAATTAATGCAATTATCAAAAACAAATTATGTAGAGCAAGAGATAACCAATATTGTTATCCTATATTAGTTTGTATACACGAATTATCTAACAAAATTTGCTTTTTATTATTAATACAAATATGAATAGTGTAATATTCCATCCCACTGAAGATTGTAGCTTTTCAATCCCTAAAACTTGAAGATTCAGAGAATGAAGATGGGTATTAGGAAAAGCTAATTATGTCTTTCTTGCTTTCTTGCATTGTATTACAAAAATATAATAATATTTATTCTCATTTAAATAAGAAAACCGCCCAAATAAGTAGACTTAAAACAGAAAACAAACAAAAGTCAAAAGAAAGAAACTAAGGAGGAAACTTCTCAATGTATGGAACGAAGAACTTGAAAAGTCTCAAAACGTATCCAAAACTAAAATCAAAATAGAAGATTTGCTAGTAGTTTGATATTAAAAAAGCAAAAAAAAAAAAATAAAAATGGAGCCCTCCTCCTGTTTGCTATCTTTTGGCCGGGGTCAGATTATTAACCTTCAACAGAATTCCAAGTCAATCAGGAAACATTCATGGTTGCTTCCCTTCAGAAAAATTAAAATAGAAAACTACCAAAAACTTAGTGCACAAGTTTTAGACTTAGCTCTTGACTATCGTATATGCAGAGAGAAATTTGTAGCTTTCCTCTCGTTTCTTCCTCTGGCTCTGGATTCAAAGGTATGTAAATCAATGCAATATCGATTTGAAATTTTAATATCATATGAACTACAAAATGACATGTTTCATTGACTCTTTTATTAATTAATAACCCATCACGAAAATATGATTGTTTAAAAGAATTGTGAAAATTTCTTATATTTGTTGATTTAAAATTTATTTGATATCATTGTGCTTGAATGACGGTGTTTGATAAATGCTAATTTTATCGATTTAAATTTTGTTTGCTATGGGAATGTTCTGCTTTAGGTTGTTGGAATATAACCATAACATAGTTGCAATCTCTTTGCTGAGAGATTTTTATTTTTTTTAAAAATATTTCTTGTTCTTCAGAATTATCATGAACGAGCAAAGGAAGAATGATAAAACCATTAGCACCAAAAAGACAGCAACAACGAATGATGATAGCAATACTTCAAACTGGTCACCATGCGAAGATAACATTGTGGAGATACCAAAGAATGACAAGGAGAAGAAAGATAGAGAGAAAGAGATCAACGATGCTCTATATGGAAAAAGAAGGAAAACAAGGTTGCAAGTTTTTGAAGAGGTGCGCTTAGAAGAAAAAAAATAAAAATGAAGGATGAAGTCAATGTCAAGTATTAATTTAATTAATTAGTTTAGAGAAAGAATTTTTGTATAATAAAATTAATTAATCATGGGTAATACCTTTTTGCCATATTATAAAATTTTTGTAGGTTAATATAATACTTATCGTATGTAATGCTAAATTCAATACTTGTATGTATTACGTGAAGATATCGGTATGTTGTACGAAGATATCGCTATGTATGGCGGAAATTGTAGGCTTGGTTAACACAACCTAAATACGAGATCATGTCAACCCAAGCCATAAATATCACCATTAAACGACATCGTATTGAGGAATATTTCCCTTGCAAGAAAACGAAAACTAGGAAAGGACGAAGTGTTAATCGAAGTTTTTTCGCATGATCTGACGGCCATTAATGGTGAAGGTGAAACAAACGACTTGTATCGCGGGACAGTAGATGGTCCCCAACCCCAATCTGAGGGAAGTTCTGATGGATCTGTACAAGAAAAAACTTATAAAGGCGGTCGAGTCCGGTTCCCACAAAGTATATCACTCAACTAATCGGGGACGGTGCACAACATGA
>JAWDEX010161588.1:0-18367 GCA_035221805.1 Trichilia hirta | reverse complement strand
GGTATTGATTGAAAGAGAAGAAAAGAGGAGACCCTGGTTTCCCTGCTGATGCACATAGTATTTTGAGAAACCGGTATCACCAACTCACCAACTCTTTCGGCAGATCTGTGCAATAACGTAGTAATTTGGAATTTTTATGAACGCATTGAGGCTTCAGCTGTTTTCTGACACGGACAAGGACCAACCTTGTTAATTTCTTCCCAAGATTGGTATTTGTGATGTGTGATGAACTGGTTATGAACTCCAACAACAGCCTGTTTCATGGTTCAACAGGATTTAAATAATGCAGTTATAAATGTGGAATCATTATTACTTGATGTGAGGTGGAGTCTCATGACAGAGATTGCCATCTTTTTGGACTTTCTTTTAGAGGGGTTTTCAGTTTTGGTTCCTGTTGATATTTTGTGTGCCATAACCTGGTGATATCTTGACGATGGTAATTGTTAATCTCTGCCTGAGCATTTTGATCCGACTTTTTCCCTTCAGAGGCTGCAATCTTGGCTTGACCACGATGTCAATGGAGCAAAAGAGGTCGCAGTCTCAGGTTGGATGTCATCCTCTCTCTCTCTCTCTCTATATATATATATATATAGAGAGAGAGAGAGAGAGAGATACACACACACACACACACACACAGTGTATGTGCTTTTGTGCATGTATGTAGGTATGTAAGCATACACATAATCCATTTTTTCCCTAATTTTTCTTGTTTTTTGCAGGTCCTATTTTACTACTGTAACAAGATAAACAAGTAGGAAGAAGTTAGCAAGATTATAAAGTAGAAAATTAGTACATTTATGTAGGCTTTCATTAATAAAGATTGCCTGAGTTTCATTTCCTTGTAAGGTTAGTATACTATTTATTGTTATGAAAATTTTCTGAGCCTGCAACATTTCGCTATTTTGTTCCCTCTTTGACTGGGTGTTTTTTTTTTTTTTCCCGTTTTTGGTGACAGTGGCTATTTATGTACATAATTATAACTTTGAATCACGCTTACTCTGTGATCAAGGCAAGATTTTTTTTGCAATGAGTATTTACTACACCATCAGCATGGGTAGACGCTAACAGGTATGGCTATTTGTCAATCATTTCTTAATGACTGTGGATTTTGTACTTTCAATCCTTGTCTAACCAAATGATAATTTAGCACACAACTTGATCCACTTTATATTCTACTTACAAGTGTGTATACGTAGTTCAATTTTGAAATAAGGATTTTATTTTTGATTTAAACAAGTGTCTGATTGAACAAAGATTTTTTGATTCCAGGTGGATCATCTGGAGAGGACGTTGCACTAGTCATAGAGCCGGTGAGAAATGAGTTAACCTTGTGGAAATATTCTTTCCCTCCTCCTTTTTCTATTTTTTCCTTTGTTATTTCTTTCTATGGACATATCGATTAGTTTTATAGAAATTTTATACAAGTGACAGTGAAATTTTGATCGATCTTATTCCTGCTTACCCAGTTCGTTAAATGTACATTAACATTAACATTAACATTTATTCAAATATCCGTAATAAATTGTCTCTTGTTGGTTTCAAAAATTGTTTTCGCCAACCTATTAATTTTAGCGCGAATGATGTATGCATGGTTGCCAAATTTGTGTAGAAAGGAGTAAGCATTTTATTAGATTGGTTTTATATTCTAATCAATTAATTACCTGGATTATCATATTAAAACTCTACGGTGGGATGCCAAACATTGTAATTGTAAAGTAGAATTACAGGTACAATTGATTTTGTGTTTATTAAACATTTAAGCTGTTAAGATTTTGAAATTAAATTAAACACCGACCCAGTTGAAAGTAAAATATATTTCATGTTTTTTATTTCATTCAAAAAAAAATAGTCAAAATGATCATCCTGTTCCTGAGTTAAGAAGCTACAATTAATGACTACGAGGATAATATTTACCAGCTGATGATGCCAAACCTATCATATTATAGCTGCTAGTGAAGATGAAGACCTTGGCATGTGACTTAAAATAAACTGTACTTGCTTGATATGCTAGCACTAATTTAGGTATTGAAATTAGCATCAGCTAAAAGAAAAAATAAGTCTACCTATTAAATAACTCTTCTTTACTAAAATTCAATGCTTATTAATACCCAGATTATGATTAATAATTTGAAAATGTCAAAAGATCCTAAAATTGACTACATTAACAATTTGAGTATGTTAAGAATCTTAAATTATACCCTAATTTTTGAATTTTAAATAATGTGACAATTGAATTAATAATTAATCAGTAAAGATTGTGAAGATAAAAGTTTTAAACAATACAAAATTAATTTTTAATGATTGAAATAATATAACATTATTGCATGCCAAATTTTGTATTCAAATGATGTCACATTGTCAATTTAACCGGCAATTCATTTGAGAAGCTAATTTTAAAATACGATTCTTAACATTACTCTTACATCACTCTTATGATTATTTATTATATATAGTATAACTGTACGGTTCTCTCAAGTTTTTAGTTGTGCCTTTCAAATTTTTTTTTTTTATATTTCTCAACTCTTCTATTGTATTACTTAGCTTATTTATTGTATTTTTATAAATTAAAATTTTAACTAAATATAATAAAACATTTAAAGGATGATGCTATTTAAAACCCTCTACAATCCTCTTAAAACCCCATTTTTAACTTACAATTTTAATCTTAATTAAAATTACATAATACACAAAAGATAAATTTAATTAAATTTGTATTAATTTTAATTGTGGTTAAAAACTCTTTATATGAGGTATAATTTATTACTTGTTTTCAAATATTAGGATAGACGATACTTGAAATAAGTACTATTTAATTATTAAAATGTTTAATTTTGTAATATTTTGATCTCAGAGGGCAGAGAGTGGCGTCGATGTAAGAATACTTGAGTAACGAGCACTTTTTGACAAAGTTTAGGATGATTGAATAAGTAGGAGCGACTTTCATATCAGAATGAAAGAAAAAATTCTTAATCTATTTATGTGAAATTAGAATCAATATGTCAATAAGACCTTTTGGGATAAGTTTGGGTTTATTGCTAGAAGCAAAGTCTTGAGATCCTAAAAATTGGGTCAAGGCAAACAATATCATTAACAAGTGTGTGGATCAGGTGTTATAATATAGTATCTAAATCAATTCTCCTTTAATATAATTGTAAGCTCGAGAAAAAGTCTGACGCCTATAATATCCTGGTCCTAGAGAGCAGAGAGTGGCCTTGAGGCGAGAATGCCTAAGTAAGAAGTGGCTCGCAAATTTCAGGATTGTTGAGGGGGTAGAAGTGAATCTCACATTAAAGTAGAAAAAAAAGTTCTTAGTCTATATATGTGGAGTTGAAACCAATATGTTAACGAGATCTTTTAAGATGAGCTTAATATAAAAATAAAAGAAAATGTTTTTGAGTTATATATGTAAAATTAGAACTAATATATTAATGAGATTTTTTAGGATTGGTTTAGACCTATTACTAAAAACAAAAACTTTAGGTTCCAAAAATTGGGTCAAATAAACAATATCGTTGATAAATATTGGGTCAGGTGTTATAGTATAATATTAAAATCAACTCTCTATCAGTACAATTGTGAGCGTAGGGATGAGTCAGAAAAAATTTGGTGGGCCCGTAATATTTTAGTTCTATAGGACATAAAGTAGCGCTGAGGCAAAAATGCCTAAATAAAGAGCAGCTCCTGATAAGCTTTTAAATGATTGAGGAGGTAGAAATGAGTTTTACACAAATATAGAAATTTTTTTTTTTGATATATATATATGAAGTTAGAATTAATGTGTTAACGAGACCTTTTAAGATAGGTCTAATATCAAAATATGAGAGAAAATTTTTTATTTATATTTGTAGAGTTATCACTAATATGTCAATAAAGCCTTTTGGGATAGGGTTAGATCTATTAATTAAAACAGAACTTTGAGGCTCTAAAGATCAGGATAAAATAGACAATATTATTGATAAATATTAGAACTAATGTGTCAACGACACCTTTTAAGATATGTCTAATATCAAAATAGGAGAGAAAATTTTTCATTTATATTTGTAAAGTTATAACTAATATATCAATAAAACCTTTTGGGATAGGGTTAGACCTATTATTTAGAACAGAACTTTGAGGCTCCAAAGATTAGGGCAAAATAAATAATATTATTGACAAGTATTGAGCCATTTATTATAATATAATATCAGAACTAACTCTCTTTTAGTATGATCGTAAGCTCGAGGACAAGCTTCGTAAAAACTGGTAGACCTATAACATATCAGTCTTAGAGAGAAAAGATTGGCATTGGAATAAGAATGCCTAAGTAAAGAGTGACTCTTGGCAAGTTTTAAAATAGCTAAGAAGAGAGGAGTGCATCTCATAGTAAAATGAAAAGAAAGTTTTTGATCTATATATATAAAGTTAGAACTAATATGAAGTTTTTAATTTATATATATAAAATTAGAATTAATATGTTAACAATACTTTTGAAGATGGGTTGAAACTCATTACCAAGAATAAAAATTACTAGACTCTAAAAAATAATTTAAAATAGACAATATTATTAATAAATATTAGATCAAGTATTTCAAATTCTATCCTGCACTTTAATCATAACAAGAAAGGACCTTTTTCTAAATTTTGTGAAAATAATATATTACAAAAAATTATGCGAAAACTAACAAATTATCCTAATAATTTTTTGGTTATATTTTAAAAAAATAAAATTTTAATATAAGATTTAAAACTTTAAAATATCAAATTGGAAATTGAAAATTTTTTAACATAAGATTTAAAAATTTTAGTGTAAAATTAAAAGAATTATATTTTTTATAATTTAAAATTTTTAAAAATAAAAATATATATATTATTTTTTGTCACATAATTAATTAAATTTATGTATATATTTGAGTGTTGTCGGAAATTAAATGATATCCATTACCAATAATGGTAATCAAGCCTAATAAATATAAATTATATTAAATTTATTAGTCTTTATTTTTTTAAAAGGGTTATTATTATTATTATTATTATTATTATTATAGACTTGATCTTTAATAATATCACTACATTGAACTATGAGAATATATATATTAAAAAATTTAATCTAATTAAAACTATTTTTATTGAAGATTATTTTTTATTTTATTTTTTTGAATGGAGTGAATTTTTATTATTTTAATAATTTTATTGGTCTTTTCACAAAATATTTTACTATTTATTATTCTATAAAACTTAGAAAAATATGTGAAAATATTTTTTCTGTATTATTAAATGGAAGGGATACAATAAACCTTTTAACTGTTAAATAATGTTTTTGGGATCTACGTGTCACTTGGTATGAATTTGGATTTAAATAACACTCTTCTTAAACTCTAGAAATTCAAGTATCTCTTATCCAAAATTCTAATTATCTTACGCCTATATTTTCTTAAATTATATATTAAATATGCAAATCTCTTCTTTTTTAGTAAATTTTAAACATATATATTTAATTAATAAAAAGAATTATCATAAAATTAAATTAATAGAAAAAATTCGTATAAAAATTGATTTAAATAAATTAATTTTCAATTAAATAACTATCAAGTATTTTATTGGAAGTTAAAAATTTAGAAAACAGTAAATAAATATTAGTTGAGACCATACTAATAATACTAATACAACTAATAATACTTTTAAAATTGATAGGGTATCATAAGAAATTTTAATAATTTAAATAGATTTAATAAAAGAATTTTAAAAGAAAGTCTCAAGAGAAATCGCTATAAGATTCATCAAAAAGTAGAACAAAAATTTTAAGGTACACACTGTTCAATTTCTGCAGTGTAGCAAGACCCAAATTAAAAGATTTTAGATTAAATTTCTAGGACACATGCTGGGCCTGCTTTGATTGAATACTCAGGGTGTGCAGAGTCAGCTGCAATCCCCCAATCAAAATTAAATGTATTCACACCAAACACCTTGCGCTGTCATGTGAAATATGCAATGGAATAAAGAAAGAAGAATCAAAAAACAATTATATGACTCATGGGCCCTCATCGCGTACTTCAGACGGAGTTAAAAATATCAATGGAGCTATTCCTATTAACTTCTTTTCCTTTCTTCTTTTTTTCCCAACCCTCCAGCATGGGAAAGTTGGGTCTCACAAAACTGATGCAAAAGTGCACAAAAATTCTCCAATCCCAGTATCAACTTCCTAGGCGTCAAAAGAGAAGACACCAGAACTACACAAGCATTTACAGCACCGGGTGGGGATGGGGGGGGGGGGTCAAATTAATTTCAAGCTCAACACATGCGGCATGCCCCACTTCACGCTTAGTTGAGATTAAGCCAAATACCGAAACATGTTCGGATTTTCCTTCTCCCTCTCCAAATAATCTCGAGTAATAAGATCTTCCATCCGCTTCTTGATCGCTTTGATATCAGGCTGCATGGATGATAGAAGTCAACATGAATAAATCATCTTAAAATTTACAAACTCCACAAAAATCAATATCACAGCTCAACTGGAAACCACCCTTCAAACCTAGCAATAGTTAGCACCTATTTCCCATTACAAGAATGTTTTAGCAAGGCATTATGACAATTGGAGTACTTGAAAAGATGCCAGGCAGATTAAATAATATATTTATTTAAAAAAAATTAGCTTATGCAACAGCCAAAATTCTTGATTACGGTAAAGGTATCTCACACGTTAATATACACTGCAAATAGAGATGTAAATACCTTGAACATGCGACTCAACTGCTCAACACACTCTGAAACTAGCTGTTGATGACCCAAAACTTTCCGACTCTTCATTATACGCACAATTGCAGCATCTATTGCATATCGTCTGTCTTTATCTACATCTTCAACTAGTTTCCTCCTTTCATCAACCGGTGGTAGAGGGATCTGCATACAGTTGAACAATTTCGCATGTTTACAATCTATATTACGAAGCCAAAAACAAGAAAAACAGTAGTACCAAAACAATCTCAGACCTTAATCCTCCTCATTCTGTCCGTAAACTTGGAGTTGAACTCAAAGGAGTCATTATGTGAGATCGTTTTTGTATTTGGCTCCTTGACAAGAATTTTATACTTGGCACACGATAAGGAATGGAGCAATCTAACCAAGTCATCATGAGTCAAGTTCAGCTGAGTCATAATCTCTGAATAGCTCAATCTATCAGAAGAGTTAAAAAGCAGCAGAGTTGCAGCCTGTAAAATTCAGACAACAAAATTTAAAATTCCACATTCCATCCCAACCCAAACAAAAGACGGGCTCAGTATAACCTTTTACCTGATATGTTGACACTATCAGTTCAATATTCTTTTGCTCAAACTTTCCATTGATGTGGCATTGGCCCAACGAGTAAATCCATGTAAGTTTTCTGTGTTTTGTTATTGTTTCGTAAAATCCCTTAAAAACTTCTACACACTTGACCTGGAACAGGAATAATGAAAAAAAAAAACATAAACTATAGAATGAGACCATGGATGTACTATTTTTCAGTAAATTTTGACTATTCGATATTCACACCAACTATGGAGAACAGAAGAAAGGCTCACCATCTCTGAAGGGAGGCTGAGATCAGAGGATTTATAACTTGGCCAAAATCCAGTAGTCAGAACAGTAACTGCTAAATCTATTCCAGGGTGTGCAATTGGATTGTTGCTGAGATACTTCTCAAAGCTTGTCTGATTTTCTCGAGCTAAAGTCAAATCTGTGACCTGAAAGAAAGAAAAGTGAAATCAAAATACTGTCACACGAACAGATTCCTACACTCTAACCCAACAACCCATGCCAACTTACCATCCCTTCCATCTTTGATGTAAACTGCCCACCACACTGCTGCTTCAGCTTCGTAAGAATACTCCTTTCATGGTCATCATTAGCACTCCGATCAAATAGTAGCCGTCGAGCAAGCTTTTTCCTATACGATAGAAACCAACAATATGGAAAAAAATAGTAATATAAGAATTAAGGTACAGAACTAAAATCGACTCGTCAATAATAAATGAAATATGATGCCAATTGAATACCCAGAATAATATATTTTACCTGTAGAATTCAGCAAAAAGGTCTTTATCACTAATATATGCAAGCAGCTTAACAACCTGCAGAGCCGGGCACTCAGTTTAGACTCGACATTATTGGTAATCAATAATAATTAAATATTTCATATTATTTATGTACCTTCTCAAGTGTTTCTTCAATAGCCTCATCGCTCAATTTTTCATTTCCACCCTTCTTGAGGATATTATCACAGAATGTTGCCAGTAATTCTGAACTCGAACTGCCACCAACAGTTTTATTGCAGAATATCTCAAAAGCCTCTTTCAGGGCCTATCGTACCACCATAGAAAGAACATTTTCAGGCACTGATATGACGAGATCTAATAATAACTGTAATGTCATAAGATCACAAACCTTGTGGAACAAGGTGTGGTTTAGGAAACAATTAGTCACATATTCCATATACTTGTCGTGCAGCTCAATTATTTTTCTGATAAGAACCTGAAGAACACAAACAATAATCAAATTTTGACATTTCAATTATCTCATTAGAGGATCAATAATATAGATTAAGAGATTTACCTGTTCCTGCACAGCACCTGCACTTCCAGCCTGTATAAGGATACAACTGTCAGCACTTAGCACTACAACTAAAAATACAAGCATGTGGCCTGCAACTGAGCCACATCAACAGAATGAAATATGTAAGAGCCATATATGGTGCTTTCTCTCTCTTTTTCACCTTCAGTTTTTTTTTTTCTTTTTTCTTTTTTTTTCTTTTTTTGGTGTGTGTACGTGCGTGTATGTACTTATCTTTAATCCGTTTCATGGAAAGGGTAGGAAGACACCTATTAAGGTAGTGGTCATTTTTCTTCCCATCAAGAGAGACACTTGTGTCAGAAATATTGAATTGCATGAACTAGGAGAATACTACAGCAGTATCAATAATTGCTACTGCAACGCATAGACACATAATTGACAAGTCCCAATCAAAATATAACCACACAAGGGAAAATAAAAATCTCATGCCCAGAAATAGTAACCAAATAAATTCTAATAGATAACATGGGTCTTTAATTAGGGAGGTTATCATGGGAAATGTTGCAAGCCAACAAGTCCATTATACAAGAAAATAAACACGCTATAGCTACAAAACAAAAGCTGTCAAATAGAGTCATCATCTTGAGTAGAATAACGAGCCCTCCCAGCCATTCTCAAACTGTTAAGTGGGCAAAATTTCTCCACAACCAATATTGAGCGATTCACTTATATTATCATACACACAGTAGATGTATATGAACAATTTCCCAGCTACTTGTTACAACATATTAATTTAATGAAACAGTAATAATCTTAAGAAAGACAGCTAGTTATATCATAGAAAATAATGTTAAACATTATACCTGGTTTGTTGCAGTATCTTCAGCCTGTTGTACCAGGACGGTACCTTCAGCGGTAATATACTACAATAACAAAATTCCAAGCATCAGTGATGTGGGAAATGTAACAGGTAGAAGAGACCTTTGGTGGTAGCATAAAAGCCGGCAGCAACCTGTTTGAATACACTAGCCACAGGTTCCAAGCCTTTAGGTATTTTCTGGTAAAGCCTATACATCCTTGAAAGATCCTCCACCTAACGCAGTATCAACATGAACACAGTGAATAACAATACACGGTGGTTAATTTTTTATTTGTAAATGACCAGTGCACCAACTATTTAATACTACAAAACAGTGCAAGTTTGAAAACCACCTTATCATCCTTAAGCAATGCGTGGCATCCAGATTGCTCCTTTTCAAGTAGCTGAGTTGCATACACCACCAACAACTCATGTTGTACTTTCTGCATAAGGTAAGCAGCTACAATCAGAACTGAAATATGGATTGCAAAACTGTCTTTTTAGGAAATCAATAAAATAACAAAATTTAATCCCAAGGTATCCACTACTGATATTTATATTCAAACTAACCTCCACTAATTTCGGCTCACTGCTTGAATGCAGGTAATGGGACACTCTATCCCTTTCTTTCTTCAAGCATTCCTCAGCCTGTGATTGAAAAGAAATTTTGGATTCAAGCACGTTAATCAGAGTCATAAAATAATAGGTAAGAACTGTGGGCAGAAAGGACTTGCCTTTATCATGTAATCTGGACATGAATCTTCAAGAATCCAGTTTGATGCCTTGCGAGAATAGTAAGCACCAGTATCCTGAAGCATGTGTTCTTCAAAATCTTTTTCATAACAATCCATCTGTCCCATTCCAATCTCAACAAATATATCCAGGACATTCTTCAACAACGCCTTGTCAATCTGCTCTCCCTCGCGTTCTTTATCAATCTGGAACACAGCATTAGTTATGAAATAATCATTAGCCTTTTCGTTCAAAAGTGAGGCAAAAGTCACAATAGGTCACAAAGCAATGAACTTACAAGAGTAATTACAGCATCTTTGGCTTTAGCCTTTAATTCTGTGTAAACCTAAAGTTAGAGAAACTAAAAAATGTCAGATCCCCATAAAAAGTTCAAACTACTATAACATATATGATGCCATTAGAAGGATTCTTAACAAACCAGATCCCGGAAACAAGTCAGTCCAACTTCATTGAGTGCAGGAAGTGACCTCCGAGCAATAAAGTAACGATCAAGATAATGAAAAAAGCGTGAAAGCCATCTAACCATAACTTTATGATTGGTCCATCTTTTAACAAGTTCCCTTAGCATAAACTCATCATGCTTCTCTTTCAAAGATAGTAAGACCTAATAAAGGAAACAAAAAGAATCAGATAGGATCATATAAGTTAAATCAAATAGATAGAAAAACTCTGTAAACATATAAAATGAAAATATATGTATAACTGAGGTCCTAATATTTATAATGCAATAGGCCATAAAAACAAATCTCACAACTACGAGAGGATGCACAGACACCTATAATAAATATTGCAACTTCAGAATGTCTAAAAAAGGAAATCCCTGCAACTACAACAGTTCATGTTATCCTTTGCCTTTGATAAAGCTCAATAACACCAAAAAACAAGGATATTAAGTATAAAATCCAGTCAGACGTGCTATGTTACATTCACAACACGCAGAATAATACGTGCAAAAATATAATTGCATAAGAAATATTAAGGTATGGGACTAGCAACTCTATCCTAAAGATCAACTGATGTGGAACATAGGACCATATCCACGGTATCACCTTGATAATATATAATTCAACATACAGATAATATTGTAAAATTATGAGGAAAAACAATGGCTATCTTCCTCACCGTTGATGAAATATATTCTTCAAATGCTTCCCTGTACTTGTCATACAGCTGTTGAGAATAGTCATGAGGAGGCTTTTGTGTGCACATATTATAGATGGTTCTGTGATGGAGATAACAACATGTTACCCAATGCAAATAGAAGTGCCTCCCAAAGCATTATAGTAAATGGTAAAGAACAAAGAACAAAACAATACGTGTAGAGCATCATGTATTCCTCGGAGCTAAAAGGTGATTCAGGTGCTCCTTCCAAGATTCTCTTCAGTTTTGTGATCCCCTTCTGCATATAGTCCCACCCTTGATCCAAGTCAATAGTCTTGCGCTCCATTGCTAAACAAAAACTATCTGCAAGCAGAATTCTGTAATCTATAAATAAATGGAGCATAACAATTTATGTTCAACATGGAGATTTTATAAACAAAATACAAGTATGGTTTATTTCCTTCTCCGTGCCAAACCTTAATAGGCGCCAAAGTTATGATAAAACTGATCCAAAGTTTTCAAACAACAACAAAAACACCAAAAGGAAAAAAGAAAAAAAAATAACTCAAGTTGAAGAGCATCCGCTAAAAAACAAAGGAACCAACAGACAGATCTAAATAGACACAAACCCTAAAAATTCATTACAACGTCCAATAAAAAATATTGCCAAACCAATCTCTCAAACATCAAGCCGTCCAAACCAACGGGTCGTCGACGGTCCATTCCAGCGTAAATAAATTACACGAATCATACGATCACATTACATGTAGATAAAAAAGCTGATAGATGATGCATATAAGGGAAGTATAGGTACATAAGAACCATAAACTCGATCACGATTATTGTTCAAAAAGTTCATTAAAAAAATAAAGTTCATTAACAAGCAAGAAAAAAATACGAAATTATGAGTGAAAGAAAAAAAAAATAGAAACAACGCGTAGGAAGAACTCTTAAGAAACCGCATCGTCAACCACAAACGCACCGTAAAGGAACGATTTCCGAGAGCGCTTACGGACGGGACGTGAATCGCGGAGGAACCCTAACGGAGGATCGCTTAAGTAATTAAGCAGTGAAAGAGGGGGTACTTAGCAAGACTTGCTTTTAAACAACGATGAACGACTAAAAGGGCAGATTGGTTGGAGAAAATCATGTTTCTAGGAGGCTTATAGCCGTAACTATTTGACACTTCTGTTTTTTTTATTATTATTATTCGGTCATTCCATTTTTTTCCAATAACGTTTTTTTATTTAAAATTTAACGATTTAAGTTCAGATCAAATTGTCAGCGTACTATACCGCTTGTCAAAAATTAAGATAACAAATAAACAAATATTAAAAATAATAAATATTTATTAAATAACGATAAATATTTTTAAAATATAAAAATTTATCATTGTATTCTTGCTGCTTGTTAATTTTTAAATTTTTGCTAAATAAAAAATTTAGCACATTACATAAATTTATTATTATTGTTGACGTAAAAATAGTGTAGAGTAATATCCAACATCGGACAATAATTTTTGAGGAACTACTTAAAATTCAAACAAACAAGTTAGGAGTAAAGCTGACTTACCGAGGTATAAACTCCAACATTCAAGTTAATGGATCATCAAAGGCCGAGTTAAAGAGAGACAATAAAACGGAAGTATTTAAGTCAATTACGTACTTGGGATGTTGGGCCTGGGAATGTTTGTAGTGGGGTCTAGCCACCACTAGATTGAATTCTTTTTTCTTCTCTCAAAAGGTTGAAAAAATTATTCTGCAGTTCGTGTAGCGATTTCATCATTTATAAGACCTTTGCAAAGTATGAGCATCGAAAAATGGGAGCCTGATTAGATAGAATACGGCATAGTCAGTCGACAGGTCCTTCCACCACCTCCTTATATCGGACTAGAGTAGCGTAATAAATGCCTGCAGCTTATAAGACAAGATGCCTCTTAATGTGATGGGACGTTTAGGCCATTTTTTGGGAAATACACTCGCTTTTTTCATTCGATTCTCTCATTTTTAGAATATTGAGATTAAGTCACTCGGTAATTAAGATGCCACTTGGAATGCTGAGATGATTGGATCTGGATTAGGTCGCCTGTATAACAATAGGCGGGGACTGAAAATATAGGATCCATAAAAATTATCAATATAAGCCCTCCAAGTTCCTGCTCTCGCTTCACGAGAGTAGAAACTTGAATAGTTTCGATTTACTGAGACAATTAAAATTTTTGACTTGTACGCTTTGGTGCTTTAAGCAGCTAACGATCTTTACTATATGCAAATACTTCGATTTTCACCCGTTGTTTTTGAAAGAACGTTACTAAAGTATGACACCTCCTTGTAACTTTTACCATAATCACGTGTAAATAGATTGGTAGCTATTTTTAAATTGGTGCAGCGTTCTAAAATGCCCTCTTGAGGTCCATGCGATGTGGCTTATTCTCGACTGTTCATAGAGTGACTATTCAAATACATCGCGTTGCTTGGTTATTGGTTGGCTGACTATAAATACATCCAGTTTGTCTCCTATTTTCGATTTTGCATTATTCTTGCCAGACTTAAGTATTGCTTGTAATTTCTCAAAGCTCCACCTTTTTGCGTTGCTTGCATCTGTCAACAACGAAACCTTTCGTGCCCTTGTCTCTACTTCTACTTAATCGATAAGATATTACTTTTTTGTCTTTTTATTACATACTTCTTTTGTAGTGATATCGCAGTAGGTTTCTTTTTTATGGGGGGATATCGAGCGCTGGCCACTATCGTTGATAACGAGAAGCCTCCGTGGTTTGAGCTTTTATCAATTGGCGAGTTGGTGAGATTATAAGTGCTGGCAGAAAGAGAGACGTAACGAGGCCCAAATTATTCGTTAGCCTTAAGAAAATTTGGTTCTCTATGCTATTTTTATCCTGACGTCCTATTATATGCATGTAGAAGATAAGTGCTAGCGATAAGAGCGTTGAAGTTGAGCCCCTAGGCCAGTTAGCTCGAGAAACTTTTGAGGCAAACCTAGCATCAGGCTTGTCCCTGAACTCAAGCAATGAGGGGTCTACTATTGATTCTATTCCAATACTCAAGATGAGAATTGAGTTCAAGGCCAATAATTCTCTTTTATAGTCACTGCACACGACTTTACTGTGTATCAGGAGATTTTTGAGATAGATAGTCTAATAACTATAAGGGTTTCATATAGGGGAGAAATACTGAACCAATCCTCTCTTGGTGAAATTGCTTTTAACGAAGAGCTATTTTTGTTAGGAGTGAGGCTTTCACTTTAGCCATTCTTTGGCAGCGTGCTGACCCATTTTCAAATTCTCCCATACCAACTCATGCCCAATAGTTGGAGGATTTTGGCTGAATTATACGTGCTGTGAAAAAAATACTTCAATGAGCCCCCAAGCATTATCGAGATAGCCTATATTTATGCGCTGAAAAAGAACCCAAGGTCAAGTCATAGCTGGCATTATTTGTAAATCAGGCCGAGAACTTCCAATCTAATGAGGGAAAATCCTTCGAGCAACAAGTATTAGAAGGACAAATAGTTATTTGTCGAGGATAAATGGGATCTTACTGCTAGAGGGGAGATCCCAAGTAGGTTTGGATCAGTCACATTTTAGATTGGTTGCCTCGTCTTAGGTCAAGAGTCTAAGAGGAAAATGACTTCACTCGAGGATATTACTGCTGATCAGAAAGAGATTCTGTCTAAAGCTTCGTTGGTAGAGTAGAGTTGAGTCTGGTCTTCTCCCATTTCTCGTGCATTGCCCTCAATTAGATAAAAGTAAAGGATAGGACATTATAAATGCATTATTATTCTCATAAGAGAAATTGAACCTTTTTTGTTTTATTTTGCAGATATATCTAGAAGAGATTAGCGTCTTTCCATCTCAAAGCATCTAGCGGCTGTAAGAAGAGCTACCAAGGAGGTAGGACAAAGTCAAATACTGCCACTCCCTCCTTAGTGTCGACAGAAAGTTCTCAAGGCTTTTGTAAAAGATAAGGGCAAAGCCTCAGTCCCATTTTAAAAGACGTCCAACGGCAAGTATAGCCCTCTCCAATTAATAAGAAAGAGACCTAAATTCGAGGAAGGACAAGATAAGCTGTTGAGCAGTGCGATTATCGCTGCTTATTCCAACAGGTACAGCTCTATCGACATGTTAAGATCTAACTAGCGCACCCTAACTTCTTCTCTTAGGATACGAGTGCCAGTAATTTCTTATTGCTTTGTTCTTTCTCGTATCTTGTGCTAGAATTGAAGCTTTTTGACATCGATAAAGACAAGAAACTGGTAGTAGCCTGCCTTCTCTCGCTCATTAATACAGTCGTCCCCCTAGTAAACAGGGTCGTTGATGAAGAGGTAGATAATTTTTCTCTTAAGGCGGCAATGAATTACATGCGAGATTTTTTGATTCTGGTAAGCTTCACATCTGCCTCGTCTTCTCTTTTCAATCTTTTAGATACATTGTGTAGCTATTTTTTCAACAGATTACCCACGTACTCACTCGTTAACAGCAGCAAATAAAGTCGTACATCTAGGGCGCGACTACCTAAGGCCAGAAGAATGAGTGGTTAAAAAAAGAGAGCTATAATTTGAATAAAAAACTAGAGAGAGACCACTAAGGCTGGGCAAAGATCAAAGAGGATCTTAAGAAGAAGGTCAGAATTGCCGACGCTAGAATGGTCAACTCGAACCAAGAATACTACAACTGAAGAACGACCTGAAATTACAAAAGAAGATCAACAGTAATTCTGCTGACCTTCTTTTCAATAGAGAGAACACTGTCAAGAGCCTTCAATAAAAAATTAATAGGTTAGAAGCAGATGTGCTCTCCCGGGGTAAGCATTTGCTGAAGACAGAGGCCATTATCTGAAAACAACAAGCGGGCCTCTGTTCTGCTAATGATCAAACTCGATATCAGTAAAACAAAAGCGTATCATTCGGGCTCAAGAATGTTAGTACATTAGTAAAGGAACACCTACCGAGGTGGATTTTGACTGATTTTTTACATAGCTGAGAGTTAAAAGGTTGTCTGATAAAGCAACTCTTCAGGCAGAGGGTAAGCCGATACTGAAACTCTTACAATTGTAGAAAGTGAGCCACAACAATAAGAGTCTGCTAAAATTCCCCTTGTTCTACCTTCTATTTTAGGTAACGTCCCTAGTGACCTTGGGCAGCAAATTCGACCTCTTTCTTCAGACTTTTTGCCTTTTGATGCCGCCATCGAAGCGATGGACGAGCCATTGAGCGTAAGCGAAAAGCCTCGCAACCAACAGTAAAAAAACTCACAGCCTCAGTAGATACATAAATTTTCTTTTTTTTTTTTCTCTATATGCGTATTATTTTTTGTCTTTTTATACACCAGTGAAACTACATATATATATTACTTATAACATTTACATTATTCAATACAAGGGAAATTTTTTCGCAATAACTTGCCATAATCTATTTTGTAAGTAATATAAATACCTTACCATGGTAGTAAATAAACAAATAAAACATGCTAAGTTGCCATACTATATCATGTTGATAAAGTGAAAGGCTCGAAGTAGACATTTATTTTGTCGAAATTATACCGATCATGGTAGAAATCATACTAAGTAGAATTTTACCGAAGTGAAATTATAGCAATTTGAAGTAATGATCGTCGTAGTTTTCATAATGCCACTTTTTTTATGGTAATGTTGAATTGAAGGTAAGTAGTTACCAATCTCACATTTATTAAAGCCATATCAAATCGCAAGTAGATAAAAATTATCGGTCCCAAGTTGATCAAAATTGTCCCAAATAACCAATTATCAAAGTGAGAGAAATAACAATTTTATTATCGAAGTAGAGCAATTATTGAAATAAAATGGACCTAAGTAGTTTTGGAGAAATAACTTGTTAATAAGAATCATTCTTTATAATCATAGTGCATAGACATAATAAAGCAATCAAAATAGATACATATCTGAACTAGTGTTGAAATAGTAATCACAGAGTCAATGACTTCATTTGAATAAAATACTATCATCGAGGCAATACAACTTTAATAGCTCAGTATTTCATGACTTTTTGACATTTCATCCGTCGAGATATTGTAGTTTGTAGACCCCAAGTCTTCTTACATCTATAATTCGATATGATCCTTCCCAGTTTAATCTTAGTGTGCCATTATCAAGAAACTGTATACTTACCCTAGTTTGTTTAATGACTAAATCACCGATATAAAATTTTTGAGGTCAGACTTTCCCGTTGTAATATCGAGCTTGTTAGCGTTGTATGCTCTAAAATTATTTGTATTGTTAGTTTTGAGCATATTGTATTGAGTTACTATAAAATATGTATTGTACATATTTATTAATGAAAAAGGTATTTCAATTCATATGTATAGACTACTTTTTCTATCCAATCATACTAGCGATAAAATATACATGCGAATCATTTAAAATAATTAAATTATCTAAATTATTCTTTATAGATATAATATCAACTTGACATTGATATTGTATAGTAAGCACACTGAATATCTTTGATGAATATCATGAAATGATATTAGTGCGAGTGATATGATAGTCATATCATTAAGACATTAGTGTGAAATTATAATTAGAGAATTATTATTTAAACGTGACTAAAGTATGGTGAATAACACGAATGTATGATATCAATAATTCATCATTAAATTATAAGGGTATGTTAACTACTCCTCAGATCTTAGACGTCATGGTTGTCAATTAATATAGATGCACATGATTCATATGGTGTATAAATATGAGATTAATCATGTCTTACACACAGAAACTGATTTGGTCATGTGTTATTTATATCAAGTAGTAAATAACTGTTAGAAAGAATCTGTTGACTCGATATAGTAGATTTTGAGGTACTATTGACTCGATCTAAATTTGAGTTTCCAATCGAATATTAGTAAATGATTGAAAACAAAATCTTTGACTGATTCACAGATTAATTGTTATACCCAAGTATAGGTAGTCTTGTTATAGTATAGTCCAGTGACTCCAAGTGTCATATCCACAGGGAGTGTTTTTCCAAGAGTCCAATTGGTTTATGTCAAGATAAGGTCCACTAGCAAAGGTCCAAAGTAAAGGTAAAATATATGATAAGCAAATTTTAAGAGAATAATTACCAAGTGAAAATTAGAAT
>JAWDEX010161548.1:0-18380 GCA_035221805.1 Trichilia hirta | reverse complement strand
TACACTTAATCAACCCCCCGAACTTAGAATCTAAATTTTTTTAGGTGATCTATCCCATCATTATTTGGATAGATGGCGACTCCATTTTGAAAATTTTTTTTACATCAAATTTTGGACGGCGTCAACACTATCTCCTAATAAATCTATCGGCCAGCTAAAGTACTATAAATATAGGTTTCATTTCCCCTAAATATAATGAAAAATAGATGACATATGGCATAAGATTAACACTTACCCCTAAATCAAGTAGTACTTGAGCAAACTCATGCTCACCTGTGGCATAGGAAATTGTAAGACATTCAGGATTCTTATATTTCAAAGGCACTTTTTTCTCAAGAATAGCATTAACCTAATTAGCTAAGAAGGCTATTTTTTTCACATGATGTTTCCTCTTGACAGTATATAAGTCCTTAAGAACTTTTTCATATGTAAGAACTCGTGCAATTACATGCAATAATAGAAGGTTGATCTTAACTTATCTAAAATTTAACTATTTAACTCAATGGTCGTCGTATTAAACTTAAAAGTTTATGAAAAAGGTTCTCTAAGTGTATATCTCAAAATCTCATTCTCCTTAGCTCTATCTCTCTCATGATTACCTTCAGTCTCATTAGTGTTCTTAGGCTATAAGAAAGGTGTTAACACCTTTTCAAATTTATTGGTAATGACATTAAGTTCCTTAACATCTTGCCTATAAGGGTTAAAAGTCTTTACCATGTACTGATCTTTAAGATTAGATTAAGATTGGAAAGAGAACTTTCCTTGCTCTTTTATGGTTAATGCACAAGTGAGTTTCGAGACATGACTTCTAATTTCTTTGTTTTTCTCAACTACCTGGGTGATCAAAGACTCAAACTTTTGATTAGTTTTACTTTGGACCCCTATGAATGAATTTAAAGTCTCCTCTAGTGAGCTCCTAAAATGTGTGAAATGATATAGAGATGTAGAATAAGCTTTAGGTAGCTATATATAAAGTTGGACTTTAGTTTGCCAATTAAAATTAGAGTGATTCTACCATCTATAATTATAAGAACTTGAATATGGAGTGAAAGACATTTTATAAGTGTTAAATTCATTACAATGTTCATCATACATGCCTCTCATCTTAACATATATGGGATAATCCTATGCTAAAAGGTAAATCTCACCACAAACAAAACAAGGTACACGAGTCTTAATACTTGAAACTATAAGTATGGCTCTAAACCCTTCAGTATTCAAAGCCTCTAACTCTCTAGTCAATGCTTCTACCCATACCTTAAGATTATTCTCCTCCCTGAGTTGGTAAATACATACACTAAAAGGATTAGGTCTAGCTTTACTAGTACTCTCAATGGCATTGGGTCCTATCCAAGTGTAGGCTTTCTCAACTAATTTATTCAGATACTTAATGGCCTCACTTGGGTCCTTTTGCAAAAACTCATCATTGTAAAACATTTTAACAAATTGTCTCTTTCTAAGGTAAGTCTCTCATAAAAGTAATTAACTAAATGCTAACTCTCATACCTATTGTACGAACACAAAGTTTACAGTTCTTTAAAATGCTCATATGCTTGATACAAGGTCTCACTCTCTTTTTGAACAAATAAAGAAATTTGTTTTTTTAAGAAATTTATTTTATAGTGAGAAAACTACTTATTAAAAAGGACTTGAGTCATCTTTCCCTATGAACCTATCGACTTAGGGCATAAAGAATATAGCCAACTCTTACCCTTATCTTTTAATACAAATGCAAAAAACCTAAGGCATGCAATGTCTTGGTTAGCAGGCTAACCATGAAATATAGCAATAATTTCCTTAAATTCCCTAATATGCACATATAGATTTTCACTATCTACCCCATAAAAAATAGGAAGCAATTGTATTATGCCAAGTCTAAAATCCAATTATGGTGCATTAGGTGGAAAAATTATGCATGATAGTATTGCTATGCAAGTGGTATGCAAATACTCTTATAATGTAATAGGGTGATTCTCGTGCACACTAATGTTTGCTGATGAAGATGATGCAAATGAATGTGTATGTGAACTAGATAGCGTGATAGGTAAATTTTTATAAAATAATTTAGCAATAGTTTTAGGCCTCCTAGTAAATCTACCTAACTTGTCTCTATATCTTTGTATACACAATGAATCCAATCACAAAAGTAAAAAACAAAAGAAACGATAACACTTAAGAAGCTAATTATTAAAAACTAACATAATAAAACAAAAATTAAAACAGAATAAAACTAAAAGAAACTTAACTCTTTTAGCAATTCTTTAACTAACTTTCCTGACAACGGCGCCAAAATTTTGATTATGCCTAAAAAATACTATGATAATTATAATATAGAATGGGGTGTCGATCCCATAAGAAAATTAGCGAATCACTACTAAAGATAAACTATACTAAAAATAATACATAATCATTAATAAAATAACAAAATAAGAATGAAGGTTTAATCAAGTAATTTAATAAAATAATCAAACAACAATTTAGTTAAGTGTAAAGCCTAGGAATTTCTCGTTTGATGTGATTAATCATGATGGAATTAATTATAACATAATCAAAAGTAACTATGGAAGGTTCCTTCAATTAATAGTATTATCATCAATGCTCTTACTCATATCTTAAGCAAACTACTCAGATTTAGTCTCTAACATATAATCTCATAAAATCTCTAAAATCCAGATTCAAAGACGACTATATATGTTCTACACACAATATTGTTGACATTGTCCAAAATTTAAATGTAAAAATAGAGATCTTTCTAAATAATAGTGGAATAGATCGTCTAAAAAATTTAGATTTCATGTCCAAAGGATTAATTAAGTATAACGAAGGTGTTAGACATCCTACAACTTTTGTAAAAAATGGTTATCAAAATATAATAATCTTAAATTTTAATTTTTTTAATTTTACCTTTATTTACAATTTTTACTCAGAGAAAGGAGAATATTAAAAATATTCTGTCATCTTAGTTTTTTCTAAAAAATATTAAACTAAAAGAAGGGAGAATATTAAAAATATTTTGCCATTTAAGCTTTTTTTATTAGTTAAAAATATTTAACTAACAGAAGAGAGAATATTAAAAATATTCCACTTTCTTAGTTAATTTTTCTTCTTCTTCTTCTTTTTAATTTTACTTTATTCTTGTCCTCTTTATTATTTTTACTAAGAGAAGAGAGAATATTAATAATATTCTGCCATCTTACCTTTTAAAAAATATTGACCTAAAAGAAGGGAGAGTATTAAAAATATTCCACCGTCTTAACTTTTTTATTAATTAAAAATTTTTTTAACTAAGAGAAAGATGAATATTAAAAATATTTCACCTTCTTGATTAAAATTTTTAGTCTTTATTAACAATAAAATGTCATGAATTTTATACAATAATAAATTATGTATAAATTAAATAACATGTATATAATGAATATAAATGCTAAATATTTATAAGATTTAAATTTAAATATTTTAAATAAAGATAAAATAATATAAAGAATATATAGGAATGAACACTCCACTACAATGCTAAATTTAAATTGCATAAAAATAAATAACTTATAGGAATAAATTTTCCCATATAAGTTAAAGAATAGAAAATAAATATAGGGACATAAATATTCCATGAAGTGTAGAATTTAAATGACATTATAAAATAAATAACTTATGGAGATGAAATTCTCTATGTAAAGTACGGAACAGAAATTAAAAAGAGGGACATAAACATCCCACAAAGTTTTAAATTTAAATGACATAAAAGTAAATAACTTATATGGATGAAATTTTTCATGTAAAGTAAAGAATAGAAAATAAAAACAGGGATATAAATATCCCACAAAAATATTAAATTTAAATGACATAAAATAAATAATTTACGGAGATAAATTTTTTTCACATGAATTAAAGAAAAAAAAAAGCATAAGAATAAAAACATCCCATAAAAGTGCTAAATTTAAATGATATAAAATAAATGATTTATGGAGAAGAATTTTTTCACATGAATTAAAGGAAAGAAAAAAATAAACATAAGGACATAAACATCTCACAAAAGTGCTGAATTTAAATAATATAAAATAAATGACTTATGGAGATAAATTTTTTCACATGAATTAAAGAAAAAAAATAAATAACATAAAATAAATGACTTATGGAGATAAATTTTTTCACATGAATTAAAGAAAAAAAGTAAACATAGGAACATAAACATCTTACAAAAGTGCTAAATTTAAATGACTTAAAATAAATAAATTATAGAGATAAATTTTTTCACATAAATTAAAAGAATAAAAGTATGGATATAATCACCTTATAGTAGTGCTAAATTTAAAGGGTATGAAATAAATGACTTATAGAGATGAATTTTCTCACATAAATTAAAAAAATAAAATAAAAATAGGGGCATAATTACCTCATAAATAATATAATAAATAAACATAAAAAAAATAAAGCATATATAGAAAGAATAAAAGAAAGAAGAATTTTAACAATATAAACATATCATTGTTAGTAAAAAAATACAAGAAAGAGAACATTCTAACCTTTTTTCTTCCTTTTCTTCTTTGTTTTCTTTTCTTTCTTTCTTTCTTTCTTTCTTGCTTTCTTTTCTTTCTTGCTTTCTTTCTCTCTCACTTATAATTTCATTCTTAAAGAGCAAAATAGCTTAGTATTTATTAGTAAACTTTGGGAACAAAATATCAATAATGGCTATTAAGTGATTGATTATTAAATGAATTTATTGACAAATTTGGATAAAATCTTTGACAAATGTATTTAATAATTTCAGTTGCCATAAAAAATATCATAGATAACCTTAAAAATCAATTATTTAACCTTCATGATAAACATCAAAATTGTAGATAAGTCTCTTAACTTTGATCTACTACTTATTTCAAGTTAATCTAATATTTATAGCAAAAGTTATGGACAAAACACTAAAGCAAGATTAGACTGGGTCATAACAACAAGTGAGCTTATGATGGGCTTACAAATATAATATAAATTTAGAATTAAAGCTTGGCCTAAACATAAAAGTTTTATCTTATTGAACTATCTTTTCAAATTCATTTGTATCAAATGATTTTAAGATTTCTATCAAAAGTTATGGGTATAACACTGAAGTAAGGTTAGGTTGGGCCAAAACAGTAGTGGGCTTATGATAAGCTTTAAAAATGGACTTGAAAATATAACATAAATTCAAAATTAAAGCTTGAATCAAATATGAAACTTTTAGCCTATTGAAGTAGATTTCCAAATCCATTTATTTTAAATCATTCTGAAATTGCTATCAAAAGTTATAAGTAAAATATTAAAGTTAGGTCGAGCTCGACTGGACAGTAATGTGTTTGAAAAATGGTTTTAGAAATACTATATAGAGTCCAAAATGATGGTTGGTACAATTATAAAAGTTTTAATTCATTATTTAAGCTTTTCATTAAATCAAAAATTATCCTAATAACTCTCTTGGTTGAAAAGTTATGCCCTATTTATGAATCTTATATCGAGAGAGAAATTAAACAATAATTACTAACAAAATTAAGTTTAAATCTAAAATAACAAATCTACTTATACTATAATATTTATCCTAAATACCCAGATTTAAATCTAATAACAATCTTTAGTAATAATTTGAAACAAAAATTTATAAATAAAGTATTAATTATTCTACTTCTCTTTGATACTTTTAAATAAATAAATTTTTTAGTAAAAGAATTTACAAACCATAAACTCTTAGACAAAAAAATTTATAGCCTTCTTTTTGTACATAAAATGAAACATTAATTATAAGGCTTAACATTAAAATTATTCTTATTATTTTATTAAAATTAATATCTCTTAGACTTTAATTATTGCATCTTTTAACTAATTCATTGACTAATGACTCCCAGATCAGTTGTCCTTAGGGCATTAGGTGTTAAGATACCTTATGAGTCTTTTCAAGTTATAAATATTTACTATTACTATTTTTTTAAAATATAAGAATTGTTCTATATAATTAAATATACCACTGGGGTATAGCTCATTCCTAGCCCTTACTAACAATACTTGTATTTAGTTTTTTTTTATTTTAAATACAAAACTTGTTCTATATACTTAAGTATGCCACTTAGGTATAGCTCATTCCTAACCCTTACTAACAAAGATTATATTTAATTTTCTACTTTTTCTCTCCTTTTTATTTTATCAATACCCTTTAGATATTATTTCTGATAAAGTCGTCAAAACAAATTATATAAAATTCTTCACTTGCAACTCATAATTATGTGTTAAAGTATGTATGTGATAAAAATGGTTCATAAAACTCTCGTATAATAAGTTTATGAAGAAAATAAATAATAATATAAAAATTTACAAAATTTGAATAACTCAAACAGAAACATAAAACAAGACTTTATTATAAATTTAAAATCATATATAAATAATAATAATAATAATATCATTAAAATGCATTTCAAGGATCGAGAAGAGAAGAAATGACCCCTTACTCAGCTATTCACACAAAAGTTAGATGCTTGCATCTTTTTTACAATATAATAAACATACATAAACACATAATAATACTTATAATTCTAACATTATTTAACATCAACTATCTTTACCTTATCTAATATAAGATATTATTTTTGTGTCTTAATATAGAAAGATAAAGTATAAAAAATATTATATGAGATAGAATTTTTACATAAGAAAAATTTGTAATAAACTATAAGAATGAAAAGTTAAAGACAGAGTGTTAAATATAGTTTGCACTTTTTGTTTCTTTTCACTGACCAATCTATCTGAGCTACCCTTAGATCAGGTTCATAAATAAAATCTTGTAATTGATCAATTAGTTGCTTAAGATTTGAAGCACATACTAAGATCTGACGTGTTAAAGTGAGATAAATTGTTCTTCTATAGCCTGATCAAGAAAAGATAACAAAGGATCAAAGAAATTATTAACATTTAACAAATCAATGATTTTTTGATGAATATTCAACTGAGCCCATAAAATAACTTTAAAAAGTTCTTTTAAAGTACCAAAATTACCTGGAAGACATATAAAAGCATCAAAGTTACACATTATTCTTGTAATACATTCATACATAGAACTCCTTTAACTCGTTATCAACTATTTTTCCAATAAGATTTCCTATAGTTAAAGGTGTAAAAATAATATTCATTACTTGACTGTCTTCTAAATATACTATTGTTGACACACTCCCATTAACAAGACTACCTCTTCTATAGACTAAATAAATCTTTTCTTTCTACTAACATTTGACCCAAATTACTCGTCTTATTTATAAACTCTTTGTGTCTTCTTGAACTAATTCCACAAAAGATGCAAATATTTTAAATTTGATAAACTGATATCTTTTTTATTTCTAACTAACTTGACTCTATAAAAATAAAAAATAACGATGCATATTTATAGATGAAATAATAATCACTATAGGTAGGCTAACTATTAATAAATAATAAAATAAAAAAATAAAAAAAACGATAATAAATACATATATACAGTAACTTGGCTGATATCTTTCGACAGAAATGGCTTGATCATTTTTATGGATCAGAAATAAACTTTCCTTCTAATTTTCTTAGAAATTGGCAAACAGAGTCATTTACAATGACATTTTTGATATTATAGCACTCGTGCTCATTTTAAAATAGCTTTCATAATTTCAAAAGCTCCCATTGGATCAATTCACAAGAATGCATCTCAAGAGTTAATAGAATATTATGTAAAACTCCTTACTCAATCCATTCTTAATGAATAGAATTTTTTCCTCATGATTATTAGAAAGATATCCCAAAGAGCGACATCGCTTATTACAATTTTATCTCGCACACCTGTGACAAACTTGTAATCTTTTGCTTGTCATTTTTTAGAGTAAAAACTCTTACCTAAACTAGGTATGTGAGTAACAAAGAGATTAAGAGATTATCCACCTGGTTGAATTTTTGCTTCAATCAACCATCTTATATCTCTAGAGATATTGTTGTCTATAAGTATCCTTAATATGGCCACTCTAATTTTATATATTTTTACTAGACTATTCATAAGAAGAGAAGAAAATTACTCGTGCAATTTCAGCATAATTTTATCTATATTTAGCTATATCGAACTGAAATCTCACAAATTATCATTATTAGCAACTTATTCAAAAGCAACAAAACTATTCTATAAAATAAATAAATGATTATTAATATGATTTTTAATAGTAAAAATTCTTTCGAAAATAATTACATATTTTTATAATAAAAAAAAAATAAAATAATAATAGACTAGCTCGACTATTAAATACAAAAGTTAAAAAGAAAATAATAAACACCCACATTATTGACAAGTTTATTAGAATTACCCTAATGGTTAGTTTAAAATCACGCAACAATATATAGACATATCATTATCAAAATTCAACGCCTTGAGTTAAAATATAAACTTATCAAATAATTTTGAGAGAATAATTTGAAAATTGAGCTTCATATTTTTATCACAAATTTAGCACCTCAAGCTTTGTTTATAAAGCATGGATGAAGTTTATAGATGACAAAATCGAGTTATGACAAATATAACAGCAAAGAATCATGCCAAAAATTAATTTAAATTAAAAATAAATATTTATTAATTTTTTCTATAAAAAAAGCATGACTAAATCTATAAAATCCAAATATATAAGTTTATAGCAATCTTTAGTAATCCATAGATATAAAATCCATGGATTTTCTTCTTCTTAAAGCTTTTAGAAATCCTTTGATATTTTTGAAGTAAAGAGGATGCTTTTTCTCCCTAAAAGAACTCCCTTTAGGTTTAGAATAAGTTCTTTCTTTATAGAAATCATCCTAAGGCACACAAGTAAGGATAAATACTAATAGTGACACTATAGTGGCAAAGAAATAGTGCTATAGCACTTTGAAAGCTCGAAGACAAAATGAATTGGAGCTATAAAACCATAGTAAGGCACTTTGGTGCCCAAAAAGATGGAGATTTTAGGCACTATGGCACCGAAATAAAGGGCTATGGCATTTACAAAGGTGAGATTCTAGGCTCCTAAATGGAAGGCTATGGCACTGAGCAGATATATCACCCCTTTTTTATTACTTTATTATCTCTTTTTAAGACGCTCTAAACACAAAATTTGAAAAACTTTCTCTAATCTTTCTACAAAGACCAAAATTGCCTTTTTTTCAAGTTCTGTGGAGAAAGTTATGCTTCAAACACCTGAAAAGGGTCAAACAACTTAATTTGTGAGCTTTGATTCTAGATTTTGCATTTTCTACCTCTCTTATGCTAGTTGCCAACCTTTTTTCTTCCTTAGATTTGACTGCTAACTTTATTAAATCAGTAAAGCATTCAACAATAAAGCACAATTAAACTTAAGTATGCATAAGTAGACAAAATTAGTCTTTGATTTTAAGAACTTATCCTATAAACAGGGTGTTTTAGTACATTTTCTTGCATTCATCAATGCTCCACTATAATACTGAATTTAAATTGAATAAAAATAAATGACTTATAGAGATAAAATTCTCTACATGAACTAAAAAAAGAAAAATAAGCATATGAGCACCCCACTATAGTGTTGAATTTAAATTGCATAAAAATAAATGACTTATAAAAGTAAAAATTTTCACATAAATTCAAGAAGAAATAGAGACATAAACATTTTACCTAAACAAATATATAAGTAGATGAAGTATATATTAAAGTAAAACCATATTAAAGAACGAAGTAGTAGATTGGATAATATAACATTAAACCATACATAATTGAATAAAATTTGATAGATATTATTATTAAAAGAAAGATTACATATTTTTGAAGAAATAAAAGTGAAAATTCTAGCCTTTCTTTCCTTTTCTTTCTTTCTTTCTTTTTTTCTTTCTTTCTTTCTTTCTTTTCTTGTTTCCTTTCTTTCAAGGTTTTTCTCTTTTTTCTTACACTTTCTCTCACTTTTCTTACACTTTTTCTCTCTCTTCTCTCATACTTTTTCTTACTTCTAACTTGATCCCTAAAAAAGAATAGCCTGGTATTTATAGACAAAATTTGAGAATTAATTGTCAATAATGGCTGTCAAGTGGTTGATATATTAAATAAATTTATTAACAATTTTGATCAATTATGCAACTTACCTTAAAAATTTTGCTTAAATTATACACCTAATACTTGAATTAAAATTTCATTGCTAAATTTATTAATATTTGCATTATACTTACATAAAACATCTAGAGCTTTGTCTAAGTTTTTCATACACATAAAGTGCGTATTCTAGCTCTAAGTATTTTGAAATATACGGCCCAAATATTAAAGATAGGTTAGGCTGAATTATTACTACAAATAGACTTGCTTAAAAACTTCGAAAATATAATTTAGAGTCCAAATTAATGATTAGGTCAAACATAAAAGTTTTATCCTATTAAATCATTTTTCATGGCCACTTGTATCAGATAAATCTAAAATTTCTATCAAAAATTATGAGTAAAATATTGAAACAAGGTTGGGTTAGACTAGAAAGGCAAATGGACCTCTAAAATGGCTTTAAAAATATAACATAGAGTCCAAATCAATAGTTAGTTCAAATATTAAAATTTTAGCCCATTGAGTTAACTTTTCAATCCACTTGTATCAAGTGAATCCAAAATTTTAATTAAAAGTTACAGGCAAAATACTGAAGTAAGATTGGACTGGACTGAAATAACAAATAAGCCTATAAAATAGCTTTAAAAATTTAATTTAGAGTATAAATTGATAGTTAATCCAAACATAAAAGTTTTAGCACATTGAGTTAGCTTTTCATAGGATTAAGAATCTTCTTAATATCTCTTTTGATTAAAAAGTTATGCTCTTTTTACGAATCCTGTATCGAGATAAAAAATTAAAAAGTAATTACTAACAAAGCTAAATTTAAATTTAAAATCATAAATGTACTTAAATTGCAATATTTTACTATACTAAGAGTGTAATAAATTTAATTTTAAGTATACACTTTTAAATATTAATGATGAGCCGTAATTAACTTATTATTAAAAGTAACAATCTCTAGTAATGATTTAAAATAAAAATTTATAAACAAAGTATTTATTATTCTACTTCTTGAAATTTTAAATAACTAAATTTTTCAATAAAAAACTTTAAAGTACAAATCACAAACCCTTTAGACAAGAAATTCATGAACTTTTTTTTATACATAAAGTGATACATTAATTATAGGATTTAATTAATCAAAATTATTCTTATTATTTTATTAGAATTAATCCTTCAAACTTTAAAAATTATATCTTTAACCTAATTCATTAACTAATGACTTTCAGACCAGTTAATCTTAAGATATTAGGTATTAAAATATCCCTATGAGTCTTCTTAAATTATAAATATTTATTATCATTATTTTTAAAATATAAGAATTATTTTATATAGTTAATAATACAATTGGAGCACAACTCATCCTTAACCCTTATCAATAATACTTGTATTTAATTTTTTTTTTTAAATATAAGTTTTGTTCTATATGGCTAAATAGACTATTATGGTATAACTCATACCCAGCCTTTACCAATAATATTTGTATTTAATTTTAAAATTTTTTTTATTATAAGACTTATTTTATATAGCTAAGTACGTCATTGAGGTAGAAATCATCCATAACCCTTACCAACAAGTCTTATATTTAATTTTTTTTTTCTCTTTTTTATCAGTATTCTTAGATATTATCTTTGATAAAATCATCAAAATAAATTATACGAAATTCTCAATTTGCAACCCACAATCATATGTTAAAGTGTATATTTAATAAGAATAGTTTATAAAACTCTTCTATAATAAATTTATGAAGAAATAACTAATAATGCAGGAATTCACTTATTTGAATAATTCAAATAAAAGTAAATACCAAAAGCTTGTTATGAATTTTAAAATCAAATTTCAATGATAATAATTATATTAGGATGCATCTCAAGGATCAAAGAGAGGAAAAGAAATGATCATTTACTTGGCTATCCATACAAAAATCAAATACTTGTCTTTTTTTTTTTTTTTTCATTTTCAACACAATAAAGTACACTTTAAAACACATAAACATATGACAATACTTATAATATAACATTATTTAATATCAACTATCTCTATCTTATCTAATATAAGATATTTTTCTTAATATCTTAATATAAAAAGATAAAGTATATGAGACATCACCTGAGATAAAATTTACATAAAAAACTACAATAAACTAAAAAAATGTTAAACTATTATTCAAATCATAAGAAAAAAATTTATGAATAAAGCATTAGATCTATTTGTACTTTTTATTATTTTTCACTAATCAACCTATCTGAACTACCCTCGAATTAGGTTCATAAATAAAAATTTGTAATTTATTAATCAGCTACTCAGAGATTAAAGAACAGATTAAATTCTATCATATTAAGTACGAGATAAATTATTATTCCACAGTTTAATTTAAAAAAGATAATAAATTATCAAAAAAATTATTAACATTCAATAAATCAATGAATTTTTATTGAATGTTCAGTTAAATCCAAGAAATAACTCAAAAAAGTTCTTTTAAAGCATCAAAATTACCTAGTAAGCATATAAATGTATTATAGTTACAAATTATTCTTATAATACGTTCATACATGAAAGACATCTTTAGTTCCTCTCTTATTAATTTTCAATGAGATTTTCTATAGTTAAAAATATAGGAACAACATTAAGTACTTGACTACCTTTTAAATGTATTTTTGTTGACAAACATTCTATTAACTCAAGGCTATCTCTCTTATACATCAAATGGATTTTTAGCTAAAACTTGACCTAGATTACTAGCACTATTTACAAAATTTTTATGCTTTTCTCAACTAATCCCAAAAAAATGAAAATATTTTAAATTTGATGAACTAACATTTTCTTTATTTTTATCTAAACTTCACTTTACAAATGAAAAATAATTATGCATATTTATAAAATAGAGAACAGCTAAAATAATAATAACTTTATAAGTAGAAAAAAAGTGAATACACATATTTATATAGTAAAAGATAAAACAATAATGACTCCTATATTAGTAACCTAATTATTGATAAATAATTTAAATAAAGCAATATAAAAAAAATAGTAATAGCAAACAACATATATACAATAATTCACATATCATCTAGTTTTACATCCAAAAATGTCTTGAACATCTTTTATAGGTTAAAGATAAACTTTTCTTCTATTTTTTTTAAAAATTAACAAATAGAGTCATTTATAATAAGATGTCTAATACTGTAGCCCTCATGCTTATTTTGAAATAATTTTTATAATTTTATAAGCTTACATTATACTAATACATAAGAATGCATCTTAAGAGTCAATAAAATATTATATAAAAACTCTTTACTCAATTTATTCTTAACAAATTAAATTTAATCCTCTCGATTATTAAAAATCATTCCTAAAGAGCAATATTGCTTATTATAGTTCTATTTTATATATTTATGATAAACTTACAATCATTTTACTTGTCATTTTTTAGAGTAAGGACTCTTACCTAAACTATGTACATGAAAAATAAAAGCTTTAGGACATTGTGTATTTAATTGAATTCTTATTTTAATAAACTATCTTATAACTTGAGAGATGCTATTGTTTATCAGTATCCTTAACATTGTCACTTTAGTTTTATATATTTTTACTAAACTATTGATAAGAAGAGAAGAAAATTGCTCAAGTAATTTTGATAAAATTTCATCCATTTTTAAAAATACAATAGAGGATATAGAAACTTAATTATTTAAAAGCTAAAAATCAAATTAAAATCTTGTAGATTATCATTATTTGCCACTTAACTGAAAATAACAACTGTTCTACAAAATAAACAAACAAACAAACAAACTATTGTTAATATAATAATTTAAGAATTTTTATTTCAATTTAACATTACAAATAATAACATATTTTTATAGCATAGAAAAAAATAGAATAATAGTAACATCTATATAAATTAGCTCCGCTATTAAATATAAAAATAAAAAAAATAGTAAACACTCATATTATTATTGAATTTGTCAGAATTAACCTAATAATTTGTTCAATTAATTTAAAAATTAGTAGGTATATCGTTATCAAGATTCGACACCTTGATTTTAGATGCAAATTATCAAACAAATTTAACAAAACAACCTCATATCATTATCACAAATTTGACACCTCAAGTTTTGTTAACAAAATATGGATAATATTTGCAATTTATTAGTAGGACAAAATCAATTTATGATAATATACAAATTGTCAATATGTGTTAATTTGTTACTACGAACTCTTCATATGACTTTTATATTTTTGCTAAAAATTTTGATTTTAGCCATTTACTTAATGTTCAACTAAAAATTTAAATCTGGATCGAGTCAATAAAATCTTAAAATTCCATACATCAAGTTAACAGATCCTTTTTGATAGTCATTCATATCTTGATATAAATAATACACGATAAAATTGATTTTTGTGTACGAGACGTGATTAGTCTTGTATTTATACACTATATAAATCGTATACCTTTATATCGATTAATAATTATAATGTTTTAAGTCTAAGAAGTAATTAATATATTAGTCTAATTATATGATAAATTATTAACAACATATTTCTGTGTGATTCATTATAGTTTTAGTCACATTCGATAAATAGTTCTTTTGCCGTTAATTTACACTAATATTCTAATAATATGACTATCATATCATCCGTATTAATATTATTTTATGATATTCATTAGAAATATTCAGTATGCCTACTTTGCAACATCAATATCTAATTAATATTACTTTCATAGAAAATAATTTTAATAATCAAATTATCTGGGCAATTCATATGTATACTCAATTATTAATATAATTAAAATAAGAAAGTAGTATACATATATGAATAAGAAATAATCTTTTTTAACAAATAACAAATATGTACTATATATATTATAATAGTAATTTAATACAAAATACTAAAAACTGATTATACGAATAGTTTTAGGGCATACAATACCAATAAGGACAACCTTACAAAATCTTTCTTTCTACAAGTGAAGAGTAAACCAATTATTTTCTTTTTAATTGGTGAAGATTTGCCAAATAATAAAAATGATGATGATTTATGATTATTTCTCTCATAAAAGTAAGTAGTAGAATAAGTTTAAGAATAATTTTTTGCACATGCAGTGGATGTAAAAATTTTCTTGTGTATATAGCAATCCATTCATGAACTAGTTCTCATAAATGGATCTTTTATTTAAACTAACAAGATTTTTTGCACTTGTATCGAATAGCTATTTAAAGTGCATTTAATGCTTTTATATTTTTCTTTCAAAAGTTACCACTATAGTGAAAAAGTCTAAAAAATGTTGATACTCTTCATGTATGTATTAATATTTTCATCAAATCTGAAATCTCATATCGAATCAGTTTTTTTCTATATCAATCCTTTAGATGACATCTATTTGACCTAACATCTATAAGTTTTTTCAATGAAAAGTTAGAAGTATTGATCTCATTGAGCATATAATTTTCCCTCCAACTCTCAAGAAAGCCAAACTTATTTATGTTAAAGTTGATGTGTCAATACTCTCTTTAATCCAGTTCAACTAATAATTTTCCTTAACTTCATAGAACTCTTCGTGTATAGATATTGAAATGTACCCATTTGAAAGTGTTGATACATTTCGCAAAGATATTGATGTAGTTTGACCTATAATTCTTTGTAGCTCTTTACAACTCAACGTGTATCGATGTGGAAATGTACTCACTTGAAAATGTCAATACATTTTATCAAAGGTGTCAATTCGAAAGTTTCTGCATATCGATGTGTTGATATCTTTCTTGAGAGTGTCAGTCTTATTCACTTCGTAAGCTCTTTGCAACTTTCTGAAAATTTTTTACATATGAATATGTCGATATTTTCACTAAAATTGTCGATCTAGTTCGCTTCAGGTATTAATTTGAAATTCCTTGCATACTAATGAGTTGATATCCTTCTTGAGAATGTCATTCTAGTTCACTATTAATTTGAAATTCCTTGCATACTAATGAGTTGATATCCTTCTTGAGAGTGTCATTCTAGTTCACTTCGTAATTTCTTTGCAACTCTCTGAAAATTTCTTGCATGTGAATATGGCGATACTTTCATTAAAAGTGTCAATCTCGTCTGCTTTGTAATTTTTTCGCAAGTCTCTAGAATTTTTTTTATATCAATATTTCTTCATCAAGTATCGATCCTTTAAGAAAAGTGTTTATCTTCTGAGTATTAAGTATCAATTTAATTTTGCTTAAAATTTATTTTCTCAAAGGAAACATCAATGCAGCACTTTATAACTTAAAATTAAAATTATGCAATCATATTTCAATCAATTTTAATAGCATAAACAATTTAAAAACACATGAATCTTTATCTAAAATATATCAATTTTGAAGTTAATTACTCCCAATGATTTATCATTAATGTTTCCAAATTAAATCACATATAATTCATCAATCTCCATATAAATCAACACATATAATTCATCATCTAAATCATATTTATTCATTAATTTTCAAGTATTGATCATTATCAAAAACACATATATTTATCAATTTTCATGTACAAATTATCATCAAAAACATATTTACTCATCAATAGTTTAGTATATTCTGTTTTAAAAAAAAATTCTCTTTTATTTATATATAAATATTAAAATATTATTATAATAACAATAAAGTATTATCCAAAAAATAACAAGAAAATTAACAAACATCAATGTAGAAAAGATTAGTTTAATTATTATTTTATTTAAAGAAAGTCTTGGATAAAACCGTAATAAAACTATTTAATAACAATATGCATTATTATAAACTATATATGTGCCAAATTGAATTTATTAGTATTTATTTTTTCAAATAATAATAATAATAATTATTATTATTATCTAGGTCTTTAATAATATAATTATGTTAAATAGTTATTGTTGACATGCCATTATAAAATTACTGTTGTTAGTCTTTAATAATTACTGTTGTTAGCTTGCCTTTTAAAAGAGCATTAAAGCAAAGTATATATATACTATATTATATATATATTTATACTAAAATGCCATTGAAAAAGCAATAAAGTGTTATCTAAAATACAGAAAGAAAGTCAACAAAGTCAATACGTTACATTACAATTTTAAATTAAATAATTTCATCACATATATATATAATTCTAAAAAATAATTTAATATTTAAATAAATTAAAATATGTATATCATAATATCATTTAGTTATAGTACATATCATTTGAATTTTGTATCTTATGTCGACCACTTTTGTCTCATCACATATACCTTCTCATTGTTTCATTGTGACACTTATATTAAACCCCATAATCTTAAAAGAAAATCATTAAATTATATAAAAATCCATAATTTCAAGGAAAATATCAAGCTGTATATGTCAAGTAAACTATTATTAAACCCCCTTCTTTAATTAATAACCAAAGCATAAATAATAAAGAAAAGAAAAATAAAAAGTATTTAATTTAATATTAATACATTTTTTAAAATAAACATAACATAATTCACGTAATAACTCTCTAATATCATGGCATTGGATACATTCATTTTACCCTCTTCAACAAGGTTCTTGAGTTCCCTCAACTTCGAAAATCGAAATGACACAAACACTAGATTTCGAAAAATATCCACACAGAAATTATAAGAACACAACATTCACAACAAGCTATAACAATATTCTACTTATTCCATTTGTATATATGTGGAATAATAAACTGATGAAGCAAACAATCACGACATAGCAAGTAAACTTCCATTCAGAAATAAACACAAAATTTACGTGGTTTGCCAAAATTGGTTGGGCCATAAAAGAGAGGAAGTTCATAACCACTAACGCAAAATATAATACGAAGTTCTCCAACCACCAACCCAATACTGACCAAAGCTAACATAACAGAGCCTTTGGTCACAAAATAAAAATCCGCTGCCTAACAAGAAAGGTCAGAATTACAAAACAAATTTTCAAAAGATATAGCAAGGACTAATTTATATTTTATAACATACAACTTGAGGCTTTTGACACAAGAATTGCCATCTTTGTTTATTCACTTGGTAATCTAGGATTGTCTGCTTCCATTGAAACATACCACAATAAAGTTTACATAACAAATGATCAAATGGTACGACAAATTTATTATATTCTCCTATCTGGAGAGTGCATGAAGGTATCTAAGAGGCAGAATATCCATCGCCTAAATGCAATTCCTTTCAAGAAGGTTTTCATGAGGCCAAAGGTGGGGTATTTGCGGTTTTATATGTAGGTAAGGTACTAGGGTATCTTCTCCTTAATTTATTCACCATGTCTCTGAGTAGTATCTTCTCCTTACAACGAATTATTACAAGCCCTTAACATGATATCAA
>JAWDEX010161512.1:0-14934 GCA_035221805.1 Trichilia hirta | reverse complement strand
TGAATCTAGAATATAAAGCAATATATATGAATGTTAGAAATGGTAGATAAAAGAATATTTTCAAATTAATGCCTATAAACTTAATTTAAGCTTGGAATAACCTATTAGAAAGGTAAGATGGTAACTAATCTACAGCTTTACGAAATTAGATTTAAAATTGCCTAACTTAAGTTATACTTAAAATACATAAAACCTTTCTAATTCATGAAGAGTTGATAGATATACTAACTTTTGAAATTTTCTAAAAATTATTCTGACAAGCTATGAGGCCGAATTTTTTTATATTGCCTAATTGTATGGAAATATCTAACTTAATATTCATCATCTTCTATTTTAGGATCCTAGGGTTCCACCATTACCTAAGCTTCAAATCACTTAAATCTTAATATAATCAAATATATTAGCATCCATAACCTTAAATCATCAAGAAATCAAAAAATTCAAATTTGATTTCATGAACTCTAAGTAAATTAAAGGAATATTTATGATATCTTATCTGAATTTAGCTTTAGATTATACTTTTAAGGTTGATTTAATGATCTGGAAGCTGGTTATTGTGAAATTTAAAGACAGAAAAAGAGATCTAGGGTTTAAAAGAGAGAGAAAAAATACAAAAATGAAGAAGAAGAAGAAGAAAAAGAGGCTTTTTAAAGTCCTTATCCCTCGTCTAGGCACTAAAGCGCTCATTTGTGATGCTATAGTGCCTATAATCAGTTTTGTATATCTTTATTAATTTTTAACCCCTTAGATGGATAATTTAGGGCTAATAGTAAGCACAAGTTTTAGATCATTGAATAATCTTTCTAATGATTCAAGAATTATCCTATTCAAAGTTTTCTATAGAAAGTTATAGTTTAAAATCTGAAAGGTGTGTAGAGATGCACTATCATCTAAATAAGCTTTGGATATCCATTGTTTTGAACTAAAAAATGATTTAATCAAGTGGTCATTGTAAGATTGTAGCTTATTGTGTTAGCTTTTCAACATAATAAGATTTAAGTAAATTATAGTTTTTTAGCTCTTTTTATAGCTAAAATATTATAGAGTACTTGGAAGCTTATTGTCACTCATACTAGTTTTGATTAACTTATACTATAATAACACTCACAAAAGCATAGGATGTTACATTCTCCCCTTCTTATAAGAATTGATCCTTGAATTCAAGATTAAGCTAAGGTTAAAAAATATTTGTCTTCATCTATGAACAGGGGAGAAATTACATTCTTATAATATCCTCAAACTCTTAAATCGCTTCACTATTCTTATGGTATTGCTAGATGACTTTTGTAAAAAGAATCTATAACGATCGGAGTTTTTTAACTTCTATATCTACAGTGACTAAAGGTTGCTCTAAATATGATAAATTTTGATTCACCTTAGCCATTTGTGTTTTAAGGATGAGAGATGTATCTAGGAGATATTTCTTTAATATAAACACATGAAAAATTGGACGTATTTTATCTTTATAGGATGGAAGGGCTAATTCATATGCCTTTAAAATCTTTAGAGAACTTAGAATCATTTGGATTATCTTGTACTTAGCTTACTTTTCTTGCTGAATCTCCTAGCTTCTTTAAAAGGAAAAATCATCAAAATACATCATTTCCGTCTAAAACTTAATATTTGGATGTTATTAATCCGTTTATGACCTTTTGTCTACTCTAAGCCATTTTATTTTTTTCTCATATTACTTTAACTTTCTCTATAAAATTCTATACCAAATCTGGGTCTAACATTCTGTGTTCTTCAATTTTAAACTAATTGACCAGAAAACCTATATTTTTAACCATACAGTGCTCTAATAAAGCCATTTGTATGCTTGAATAATAGCTATTATCAAAGGTAAATTAAATCAATAGCAAGTGTTGATCTCAACTTTCTTCAAAATTAATGATACATGCTTGAAGTATGTTTTTCAAAGTCTAAATCGTCATTTCAAATTGTTGTTCACCTAAGAGTATAATGTGGTATTGAAATAAAGTTGAGTATTTAATGCCTCTTGGAATAATTGATAGAATTTCAATGTAAATTAAAATCATAACATACTGAGAAGTAGAAAAATAAATATTAACATGAAGAAAATGGGTTGATTTTGTCAATCTATTAATAATTACCTATATGGAATTGTATCCCTTAAGAATGCAAGGGAAGCCTACAATGAAATCCTTAGTTATCTTATCCCATTTTTATTTGGGCATATCTAGACTTTGCAGTATACCTATTGGCTTTTGATACTTTGCCTTCACTTGTCAACAGGTCAAAAACTTAGCTACAAGCTCAGTAGTATCTTTCTTTATATTTCTACCACTAAGTTTCTCTCATATCATAATACATCTTTATCTTATGTACTTGTAATTATCTCTCATGCTTAACCTTGCACTTTTTTCTAACTATTAAAACTAATTTTTTATATTTATCAATCACTAAATTACTTAAACCACTCAATGCTGCCAGAAAACATGGTTGTCTTTATTCAATTCTTAAGAGTGCATCATGCTAATGTTTCATTATAGATAATATTGTCAATGTATTGCTAAAGCTTTGCATAAATTAATACACACTTCTACTATCTTGGTCACTAAAAATGATAATTAAGGATTAATTAGGGTTATACATGCATTACGGAACAATTAGGGATTTATTATGCTTAATTAATAAATTAAGCAAGAATGGCTACCCTTTAGCCTTTGTTAATAAAGAATCAAGCTCTAAAAGGATGAAAGCCTCCAAGAAATCAAAATCAACCTTTGTTTCCTTACTTGGCTGTGAGCTTTAGAGGGAGAGAGCTTGAATTTATTTTTCCAATTTTGCAAAAATGAAAAACCTATCAAAAGGAGACAAAATGACATGTATTTATGATAACACATCAAATTACTTAAATATCCTTATTTTAAAGTCAAAGACATTCATGTTTTAAACTTGTCTAACAAGTTTTAATAGTAAAATGCATAATAATAAAATTGCCCTTGTTAAATAATTTAATGATAAATTTGTCCTAGGGTTGGTCAAACCACTTTAACCAACTTTAATTAATTCTATTTATATTCTAAAATGTTAATAAAATATTTATAACTTAATTTAAATTATTAGCAAGTTAATTTATCAAGCATTTAAAGCTATTAAATTATTTGATATGTAAATAATATATAATTTTTGGCCAATTATTATCACCAAGAGTGCTAGTCCTCTAAGCAGATAATAATAAATAATATTGAGTCTCACTTCTTGAATAGATGGGTATTATAATAATTCCCTTATACAATCATACGCCTATTATTATATATAGATTTTTGCATTAAGGTGTGTATAATTTAAAACCTAATTTATAAGGAAGGGTGTGGTGAAGAATTTTTGATCAATGAGAAAAAAACTAAATTTTTGACCTTGAAATCAACTTTAATTGAAAAAAATTTCTATCTTTTTTGTAGAGCTCAAAAAGAGCTTTCCAACGATATATAATAAGTTTCATGAGGACATTTGGATCAAAAATTATAAGTGTTAGAAGTGGTAGTCCTCTTGTGAAAAGAGAAAGTATTGATGTGTGCACAGTGAAAAACATCGATACTTAGTACTATAGAGTTAAAAATATTGATATTTTTACTTAAAGTATTGATACTTAGAGTGTGACTCACGATTAGCATCCGAAAGTATCAATACATGTGAGAAAGTATCGAAACTTAGAGATGTGACAAACTTATAAACATGATTTAGAGGACATTTTGGTCATTTTAGGGCTTTTTATATAAAGGCACGAGGTCATTATCTTTTTTATTTTTCCTTCTTTATCTTTTGCAACCTGTTCCCTATTTTTTCAATCTAAAGCGTATCTCCCTCTAATTATCATTAATCTTTGCTTTTCTTGCTTGAATTTGCTAGTGAATCAACACCAGAGTTGGAGAACATTCTTAGATCAAAGTTTCACTAAGTAAATCGTGAAAAAACAAGAGAGAAGAGCCATAGGTAAATAGTAGCGGAACAAATGAATCAAGTAAAAGGGGGCTCAAAACACATCCACGAGCTTAGGTAAGTGTATCCCTTAGCTTATTTCTCTAATTTGACTTATTTATAAGTACAAATTGAGAAAAATGATAATTAAATTACTATTTCTGAAATCTTACTTTTTAGAGATAATCTAATTTATCAATTAGGTTGATAAATTGGGACATTAGAGAATATTTTGGTGTTAAGAAATAAAAAAAAAATGAACCATTGAAAGTGATATTATAAACAGCTATAGTGTTGGTTGTGGAGAGAGAGAGAGAAGAACATTTCAATGATTTTGCTTATAAGCATGTGTATTATACATTTCATATCCTAAAGATAGTATGTAAAAGGTTATTGAACCTAATATGTATGTACTCAAGTGTAACAGCTTTGATTAGAGAATCTTCGATGCAAGAAGGACGTCGAGAAAGTGGTTCTTCACCACAACAAAGTAAGTGGATAACACTTTACTTTTTCTCTCCTTATTATAATATTTTAAAATATATATATATTTTATACGCATTAAAATGATAAAATGTATGTATATATATGTGTGTGCGTGAAATAGTAGGTAAAGAGGTGATATATATAATTGCATGGTAACTAGAAAGGTCCCTTATTTGTGATATACTAAAAAATAATTACTGTGATTGATATTTGTGAATGAGGTTAGAGGCCTACTATGATTTGAAATTTTGAATGGATATATTCTATTGTGACATGTTGATTGGTATTTATTTGAGTGTATATGGCCAGAGACTAGTATTAAATTATATGATTTTACATGTTTTGCCATGTGTGCCAGTTTTTATGTTTGGCCCTATGTACTATAGTTATGTATTTGGCCTTGTGTGCCAGTTTTCATACAAGGTTTTGAGTTATTTATTTTGATATATACCATATAGGCCAAATTTGATTATACTACTCGACGAGATGAGGATTGTCCTATAGAAGAAATCTAATAGAACATCTAATAAGGGATTTAAGACATTTAATATGATTTGATTTATTAGCTCGATGAGGGGAGGATTATCCTATGAAGGAAAATCTAATAGACCACTAGACAGATTAGCTCAACAAGGTGAGGATTGTCCTATATTTAAAAATCTAATAAACCACCGAGCGAACTTTCATGAAGCGCTCAATGAGGTGAGGATTGTCCAATATATAAAAGTCTAATAGACCACCGAGTATGCCATTTGCAGATATATAGCATGCTATTATCTGTCAGCTCTATAAGATGTGGGTTGCTTCATAAAGAGGGACCTAATAGACCATATTCGAGATTCAATTTTGATGAATAAATGTTTGTACATGCCATATGAGTATTTGTGATAATGTTTTTAAACTATGACTTTTATATATATATACATACACATATATTCGTTTTAATCTTTCACTCACTGAGTATTTTTCTAAATACTCACCCCTTATACGTCTATTTTAGATTAGAGCAGTCGTGTACAAGCATATTTAGCTGATCAAAGATTTTAGTAATATTTTTAGGTACTCGACTTACAGTTATTTAGTATGATCCACTGAACAATGAAATATATTTTTAATTTAAAAATATATATTTTACTTGATCGAGTATTTATCTGTGATACTTTGTTTGCAACAAATTTTCATGTATACAGTATTGTATTGAAATTTAATGATGATTTATAAATGATTGAAATGTATTTGAAGAATTGAAATGTTTTGTATTACTTTAGAGAATTGAATATTTAGTTATACATGTTTGAAAGTGAATTTTAACAGGTTTTAATGTCTTGCGTATCCTTAGGATATGTTCTAAATAATAAAATATATCTCTTGGATTCGCGGTGATTGCCACTTGGTCGATTCTTAGGGTCAGAGCGTGACAATAATTCTCTCTCATATTAGTAAAATAACAAAAGATTTTTATTGTAACTTATTGGATTCACTGTAGTATTAGTTATGAGTTAGAATTGATCTTATCAAAACTGTTTCGAACTCTTCGAATACTTAGTGATTATAGTTAATATCTAATAATATACTATAGTCTCTAAATCACAATAAAAAAAATTGTCATTGAATCTTTTAACTTTGATTATACATTCTGTGTGGGTAATAACTCTCCATTGTCTAATTTTGACTAAGTCAAGGTTCATAAAAAGTCAAAACCCTAAACTTAGTATCTGTATGAACCATTAGTTACTACGTATTACACTTATCACTACGAACTCTTTCGTATGACACATGTCACTACTTTTCCAAGAGTTAGTGATTCAATTGGCTAATGATGTTTGTTTGAAAATTTAAATCTAAATCGAGTCAACGGTAACTCAAATTGTATATTTAGAGTCAACGAATCTTATCTTGAAATCATTTGCATTTTGATATAAACAACGTATAACCACAATGACTTTTTATACATGACTTGATTAGTTGTGTGCTTATACATGCATTCATATCATATGACGACTATGATGCCTCAGATTAAATGAGTACGTCATATACTAGCACAATCGAATGATGAATCATTGACTGCATATATTCTGTGTGATTTATCATTGCTTTTGTCACTCTCGAAAAATAATTTTCTAACTGTTAATCCATACTAATGTTCTAATAATATGACCATCATATTATCCATACTAATACCATCTTATGATATTTACCAAAGACATTCAGTGTGCTTATATATAGCATCGACACCCAATTAATATTGCGTATGTAAAGAATAATTTGATAATCATTATTATATGATATTCATACGTATACTTTATTAGTCAGTATGATTAGAATAAGAAAACAGCATATACCTGTGAATAAAAACAATTTCATTATAACTAATATATATATATATATATATATATATGCAGTGATACAAAATATAATACCTTAAATTCGATAACACGAATAGTTTTTAGGACATACTATATTAACAAACTCTTACTTGCACTAAAGCTATTTGTTGTTGTATCTAATACCTATCTTCTCAAGATGTTAGTCTAACTACTTTGGTATCATCGCTTTAGTAAGAAGGTCAGTAGCTAAAAATATTTTTTATATTATTATCTCTCTAGCACCAACAAATTTTCTTAAAATATGGTATTTATACTGATTATACTTTGACTTTTGATGTACTCTTAGTTCCTTTTCCTATATAATAGTATTATCACATAATATACTTATTTGGTAAGTCATGTCAGGAACTACATTAAGCTTAGACACAAACTTTTACATTCAAACAACCTTTTTTATCACTTTAGAAGCAATAATATATTTAACTTCTATAATAGAGTCAGTCGTTGTCGTATATTTAGAATTCTTCTAACTTACAGTTCTTCCATTATATAAAAAGATAAAATCAGATATAGACTTGCAATTATCTACGTCTAATTGAAAGGGTTAATTTTCTTTCTGAATATAGAACATTATTTGTGCCATTCTATTTTTTCCATTTCTCCATTTTTAATTTGTAATCGGTGATTTACATTTGAGTTGAATAAATGAAAAGCTGGTGTCAATGGTATCACCTGTTAACCATTTGTTACTCCATTGTTCTTTACTATTGTTATAAATATTCTTCATTTTAATTTTTCACAGGTAGTTGTGAACCAAATGAATGGAGTCGATCATCCATCCGAATCAGTTCATGTGCTTCATATAGGAAAGACGAGGATAAAACTTTGTAAAGGAAAAATGATAATTGCTAAAGAGCACTATTCCTCTTCAATGCAGGTAATACAAATTCTTCCTTTCTTTTTCGTTCTCTTTTCTATTTGTATGAAAATGGTTCTGATACTTGAGGAGAAAAGAATAAGGAATCCATGGGATTGAGATCAGTTTGCTATTTATCAGAATCCATCGTCGTTGCATAATAATTGTGATCATTTTAGATATAACTAGCATAATATTTATTTTTCTGCTCATTCAACCTCAGATGCCGTCACATACTTAAATTACAGGATCAATAACTATTGTTGTTGTTTTGGTATTCTTTTGTCATAATAAACATAAATGGTGTTTCTTCTATTGATTCCTGACATTGTCTTGTCACGACTAATTTAGCTATGCGGAGTAAGAGGGGGTTGAAATGCTGCAGCTCAGGCATTGTTTTGGCAAGCAAAAATAGGGGTGTCTTTTGTTTTAGCATTTGAATCTGAGAGAAAAAAATGTGTCGATCATGCTTGCTCGGAGGTTTGCTTCTGACTGCAATGTAAGCATTCGTATAGCATTGATATTCCATTTTTCTCAAAAGTTTTTTCTCCTGCGGAACGATATTTTTCTTTGCAAATGCTTGAAATTCCAAATCATGCTTTCCGGACCGGACGACAGATCTCCTTTAGGAACTTAATCGATGGACCTCGATATCTTCTGTCCCCAAATTGTAGTTATTATCGAGTTTCACCATGTATTATAAGTACGTTTGAAATACAAATGATGTGGCATTGGATTATTGTGTTGTTGCTTCTGCTGTTTTCTTTTCTCATTCATTTTTCTTTTTGGCCCATCACCAAGGCAATTTTTTCCATTTGCCTTTCTGTATGAGTGCAATATATTCCTATTCAAAGTTTGGAGAAATATTTTCAGCTATATAAATGTTGAAACAGTTGATACTCAAATGACTGATATGAATTATTGATGATTTTGCTGTAAACGAGCGGATGACGTCAATTCTTTTGGACGGAGACATATGTGAACATTTATCGCCTTTGTGGAGTAGAAAGTGAATAGGACTTCGAATTGACATATATAATAGTTATGCATACAATGTTCTAAATTATGGTTTAATTATTAGGATGTACTTACCTTTTGTCCTGTGTAGTTTGTTTCGAGTTTTTGCACACAAAACGAATACGGGAGGTGATATCGGGCAACCCTGCCCGATGTCGCTTTAGAGAGGAAAATTGGGCAGTGCCTGGTAGGCCTGGCGTTGTTCAAGCCGGGTTTTATTTTTTACGTGCCAAGCTTGGTACAACCTGAATATTATAGCATCCAACATGGGCTTAAGACAAAGCTTGGGCTATACTGGGTAGCAAAAGATGGCCCATTCGTTCGGTTGGGCACGAGTTTGAGTAAGTTCGTGTGCAAGTCCTTATAGGCTTCAATGGTTCAAATGAGCTTAAATCATCCAATTTAATAATAATATAAAATTTATTTTTTATTTAATATTTGTGAGAAAATAGTTACTTTTTTATGAAAAAGGGGATGATTTGAAATTTAATTTATGATAAATATAACGACTAGACTACGTATTCAAAGAAAATAAGCGATCACTTTAACAACTACGACTTTACAAGTTTAAAATTTTGTTAATTTTTTTTCACAAATTTAGCTAATTGTATTAATTTATATTTATTTTTGTAATATTTTTTAAACTAATTTTATTCATTTATATTACATTTTAACTAGTTGTATCCGTTTAAATTATATTATCATTATAGTGTAAATGAGACATCTCATTATTGTATTTGTAATATTACAAGTTTTGTTTGTATTTTTATTAAAGTACGAATAACCTTTAATTTTGATTTTAATTATTATAAAAACTTATATGTGAGTTTTTCTTTCACATTAACTCATGCGATTCATAAATCATATGCACAAGATGCATCATACATTTATTATGTATAGGAAAGATTGACTTCTATTATTTAGAGATCTATAGTATTTTTTATTTTCATATTTGTTTTACAGCAATCTTGTTTGATGGTTCATCTCTAATAAAATTGTCAAATATTTATTTATTTTTTTAATATTTAATAAACATTATTAACAATCATTTTATTTATTAATATTGATGAATGCTATATCTTTTTCTATATCTTTTAGACTAAAAAAGAATAGAAAAAAATTTAAAAATAGTTTTTTACTCTTTTTTGGCAATAGAACCCCGTTTAATTAGCAAATTCTATAAAAAATTATAAATTATAATATTTTGTAAATTAATAAATATAATAATAAAAATTATCAATTTATAATAAATATAAATTTTAATATTTTATTGATTACATGACTTTTAAACAAAAGTTAAATTATAGATGGCTGTTTGTACTATATATTCTTAAATATTTTATTATATTCAAGTATCTATTAATAAATTATTTAATAAAAAATTATAATTTTTTTCTGGACGGCACATTTTTTCATTTGTCACTTTAAGATATATATATATATTTTTTGAATGACGAGAAAACTCTTATACTCGATCATCATTATGGCGGCCAGTCATACATGGGCCAAACGCTCACTCTTTTGGAATACGTGTCTGCAGATCACCAGCACCTGTCCTGAATCAATTAAGATCATGTACATGAACCACACTGCAGTAGTACCAAGTACAAAATAAAACTCAGGTTGCACCAGAATCTTACACTTGAATGTATTTTAAAAAGTTCGAATCTAGAATCAGCACAAATGTCCCCCAAAATGGAACCACTCGGCTTAATAAAAAATATACTTCAATTAAGAAAAACATTTAAGTTATATGAAAAATTAAAATCGTAAACTGTTAGTTTTTATTTATACAATAATAATAAAAATACACACCCGACTGGGGTTGTCTGATGATAAAGAATTTGGGTTACGTTTTTTGTTTGCATTGCGGTCCTGAATTCGAACAGTCATAATTTTATTTTGACAGACACGCTAAGATATAGGTTGGAATTTTGTATTGTACTTAGTATCACTGCAGTGTGATATCTATACATGCGTCTTAATCGACATAAAACAGATACTGTATGATATGCAGACATGTACTCTTATAATCTCTTTACATGCATCTTAATCGATATAGGACGAATACTGTGTGATTTGTGGACGCATACCCTCAAGAGTAGATACTTGCTCTCATGTATAATAGGATACCGTAATAATGATTAAGTACGAAAATTTTCTCGTCATATTTATATTATTATCATACAATTTATACAAATTGATATAAGCATTATCATCAAAAGAAAAAAATAATAGAAATACTAATTTTTTATACAAATTGATATAAACATTTGACGTGCTATATTTATATTATTATCATACAATTTATTTATATTTTATTTTTATAATTTTTTAAATTATAAAATATTTGATAAGAATATGAATTCATATCATTAATGTGTACCAATAAATTTGTATAAGATAAATTAGACAACAAAAATCAGAAATAACGTGGTGGAATCCGCAATTTTAACTGCCCATGAATAGTATTATTTTTCTAATTTAATTTTTTTAATTATCATTATTGATAAGAAACCAAAAGGTCCATTGTTCTCTCTCTTACGTCCACAGCATTATATTGTTGGGAATTACATCACCAAGTGTTGATGGTTCGTGTTATCTTAGCTCATCAATTGTGCAAGCTTCTTGTACCAGAAACTGGATATGTTTCTCCTCTAGAATTTCAAACGGTCTCCGATGTTGTTTGTAAAGTTAAGGATACTTTTGTTGTCGAAATTATTGAAATGTCGTCGGGCTCGGGCATTACGATTTTTCTATGCGAATTTAATTAATAGAGTTCTATTTTTTTTTTTTTTTTTTCAAATGTAAAGTAAATGGGGACTAATTTAAAATTTAAACGGTACTAAATTAATCGTTAATAATTTATAGAAGTTAAAATATTACAAATTAAAATTTAATTTTCTTCTTTGTATATTTTAATTGATTGTCTACTTTTATATTAATTTTATTATATATATATATTAAATAATAACAATACGACTTGATACATAAGAAGCGCATAAAAGAAAAAAAAGAAAGAAAAGGTCATTATTGTTGAAAAAGAAGCACTAAAATAATACAAAATCGAATAACATAGTAAAATAAAATTTAGTCTAAACTTTTCTCTTTACTTGAATATGTTAAGAGTATGCAAACTCTAGTTCAACAATGATATGTGACAGCAAGTATAATAGGCAGAAAAATGTAAATCAATTAATACAAATTATCAATCAACAGACACCAAAATTTTTACGTGAAAAATTCTTTTCAATCAAGGGTGAAAACTACGTGATCTTAAGCCCATCAAAGAAATTTCACTATATCAAGACAGTTTTATAAAATATTCTTCCAAACAGTCACAAATCAAGTACCAAATAAGGATAAACAACTAACAACAAAAAGAGTAATAAATTGAGAAAGTATGGAGAAAATTTACCTAAAATCGAGCTTTTTTCTCTATCTGAAAAGTAAAGTTATAGTACACAAAACATCATTTTCACCGTAGATTGTAGAACTAGATCTTCATAAGATTTTGCTCAAATGTCATGACAATCCAACGGTCATCTAGTCCGGATTGAAAGTTTGATGAAGACTATATAGTGAAACAAAATCTGCACGTTGTTAGTCACTATTTACAGCTAAAAACTTATGCTATAAAACAAAAAAAAAAACATCTCCACAATTCAAATTATAAAACATGATCTCAAAAATTCCTAGATCAAATTTCAGCTTGATCCAACAGTTATATTTTTTATAAAAGATATTTGATTAAAACTGCATAACAAGAAGAAAATGAAAACTTTTCTCTCTTCTCACACGTTTTCTTTCTCTCAAATTTTCGCACACTCTCTCTTTTACACTCTTCTACACTCTTTTTAATAACATTACAATGTTAAAAAGATAAGAAAAAAATTAAACAAAAGGACAAAGGTGTCAAAACTAAAGAGGGAACAAACACAGCTATCATATGACTTTTTATCTACATAGGAAGAAAAAAGTCTATCCAACAATTCTCCCCCTCCTGACTATATGGAGGAAATTGCCATCCTAATTTTCAAGCAAGAAGTATCAAACTTTTCTCTTGACAAAGATTTGGTCATCATATCAAAATCATTATTATCCGTATGAATCTTTTGTAGTTCAAGTAACTTAAAATCTAAAACATCTCTAATCCAATGGTATTTAACATTAATATGTTTTGATCTATTATAGAATATAGAATTTTTTTCAAGATGCACTGCACTCTGACTATCACAATATAACACATACCTCTTTTAAGAAAAGCCAAGCTCCCTCACAAATCTCTTCATCCAGAGCAATTCTTTGTAAGCTTCAATAGCAGTAATAAGCTCTGCTTCTATAATAGATAAAGTAATACATTTCTATAATTTAGATTGTCAAGACATAGTTCCCCCTGCAAAGGTAATCAAATAGTCTGAAGTAGACTTTCTTATATCAATATCTCATAATATGTCTAAATCAGTGAATGCCGAAAGAATAAATTTTCTTATTCTAAAACACAACACAAACTAGAAGTGCCAAGAAGATATCTCAAAATCTACTTCACTGCATTTCAATGCTCTTTTCGTAGATTAGAAAAAAATCGACTAGTAACACCAACAACATGAGCAATATCTACTCTTGTACAAACCATTGCATACATTAAACTACCAACTACTAAAGTATAAGAGACTCTCTTCATTTCTTTCTTCTCTTTTTCATTAGAAGGATATTGCTTTTTACTTAATTTAAAATATGTAGTAAGAGGCGTACTCACTATCTTAGCTTCGTCCATGTTGAACCTTTAAAGTATCTTTTTAATATACTTCTCCTGTGATAACCTTAACTTCTTAGCTTTCCTATCACGAATGATCTTTATGCCAAGAATTTGTTTTGCTGATCCTAAGTCTTTCATAGCAAAAGACTTTTTTTTAATTTTTGCTTTAATTTTGTAATTCTGAAAGCATTACGACCGACAATAAGCATGTCATCAATATAAAGCAATAAAATAATAAAGTCATCATCAGAGAATTTTTGCACAAAAATATAATGATCAGAAGCATTCTTCTTAAATCCTTACTTTTTCATAACAGAATCAAACCTCCTTTACCACTGTCTTGGAGCTTGTTTTAAATCATAGAAACTCTTCTTCAATTAGCAAACATAATCCTTTTTTTCTTTAACTTTGAAATCTTCTGGTTATTTTATGTAAATTTCCTCATCTAAATCACCATGAGGAAAAACAGTCTTCACATTCATCTGTTCAACCTCTAAGTTAAAGTGAGCTGTTAAACCTAAAATAACTCTAATGGATGATATTTTTATAATTGGAGAAAAAATTTCATAAAAATTAGCTCATTTCTTCTGATTAAAGCCCTTGACAACCAATTTATCTTTGTACCGTGAAATTGAAGTACCATTTTCATGCTTTATCCTAAAAACCCATTAGTTCTTTAAAGCTCTTCTGTCTTTAAGCAGCTTAACCAAATCAAAAGTGTGATTATTATAAAGAGATTCTATCTCATCTTTCATAGCTGCTAACCAATTCTCTTTTTACTCACTTTCTATAGCTTCTTTAAAATTTTTAGGTTCTTTTTCATTTCTAGTAAGTACATACTCACTAGGAGGAGGATGTAATGAAGGTTGTCTCACTCTATCAGATCTCTTAAGAGAAATTTTTGGAACCATTGAAGTTATTGTCTATGTAGATGTTAATTGTTAATCAATTTTAATATTATCAACTGGAGCATCTAAAATTTTCATAATCTGCTGATCATTCTGGACTTGATTATCACTTTTAGCTTTATTAGGCACATTATTCACAAAAACTAGCTCAATATCAACCAAACTCTCACTGCTTTCAGAAACTTTTTTCTTAGCATTTTCAATGTCTTCAATAGTTTGGTCTTCAAAGAACACTACGTCATAGCTTCTGACAAGCTTTTTTTTAACTAGATCATACAACTTGTAGCCAAAGTCATCCTGACCATAACCAATAAAAATGCACTGCTTAGTCTTAATATTCAATTTCAACCTTTTATCTTTAAGAATATACACAAATACTTTGCATCCAAAAACTCTCAAGTGATCACAAAAAATATTTTTGCCAAACCAAATTCTATCAAGAACATCATCATTCAAAATAATAGTAGGAGACAAATTGATAACATGAGCAACTGTACAAAGTGCTTCTACCCAAAATAAAATTGGCAGCTTTGCCTTTATAAGTAAACATCTAAATCTCTCTATTAAAGTTTTGTT